>LR549022.1:14769-286982 GCA_900536415.3 Caenorhabditis sp. 38 MB-2015 | reverse complement strand
TTTTTAAATTTTCCATTTCCTTTGAGAACTTACCAATCTTCCCTCAATTTTTGCTACAAAAAAAAACATGTTAAGAAATTATATCAAAACGAAAAACATTAAGAAAATTCTAGAGGAAGAATCATAACTGGGAAGAATCATAACCGGAACGAAGTACATTAGAGGAAAAACATAAGAGGAAGAATCATTGACCTCAAAACCGGAATACAGGTTCATCATGAGCACATCTCTGTTCTCAATAATATTTCAATCCTCAAAACCGGAATACAGGTTCATCATGAACACATCTCCGATGTTTTTCCGCCCGGAAATCGTCAAACTTTTCTGAAACAATCTCCAATGTTCCCCCCCCATTTTTAAATCAATTTCCCCCAAACTTTTGTGCATATGTATGTGTATGTGTGTATATATAAATGATATGTATGTGTCTGAAAATGAGTAAAAGAAAAAGAGACGAAATCAGTGTTGTCCGGGGCAACGAACCAGAAAGAAGAAGCAGCGGAGAAGTGGGGCGGGGCTGCTCGTATAACAACACACACACTAAGACCACTCGCGCTAATTTTTGTCCGTTTCTAACATTTTCCTTCAAAACATATATGCAGAGAGAGAGGTTCTTTCAAAGGTTTGCCAAGAATTCGATACGGTCTTTGAAAAAATATACTTTTTCTGATCTTTTTCGACTCAAAACCAGTTGTTGACAAAGAAGTAGTACATTTCTTTTAATCTAGTAACAAGAAAAAAAGTAAGTCAAAATATATTGCCCGGGTTACTGTACTTTTATTATATTATATTGTGCTACATATATGTTTATTCAGATGAAGGAAACTCAAAAAATGAAAAGGTTACTGTGCTTTTGGAACCTGCGATCAAAACAGCAAAGTACAGTAACCCGAGGGTTTGTACAATTTTTGAGAATGTATGAAATAATGATGATATTCTTTTGTCATCACTGTTGGAAATACACATGACGACAAACCTTTAAAAAAATTGATTTTTGACGATTTTCAACGGATAAGTTTTCTCAGGATTTTTTGCTTTATAGCCTGAGTTCAAGTTCATTAAAAATCAGAAATATCTCGTTTTCAGGAACCTGTTTCAGGCCAATATTGAACATAAGATGACCTGTTTTCAGGTCCATAATTAGCCTGAAAAATGTCATGGATGTTTTGAGACAGGCCTATGTTGGAATGAAAAAATCAAAAAAAGCCTGGTTCAGTCTAATTCAGGTCCACAATTGATCTAAAAGATTTCTTTGTAAAAAAAACTAGCCGGGTTTTGGACCAAATTTAAGTATAGAATAAACCAGAAAAAGTTTTGAGATCAAAATCAATTTTAATAAAAACCATTTCACAGCTTGTTCAGGACCATGACTAACCTTGAAAGGCTTATTTTTAGGTCTATTTTTATTGATCTGTAGAGGTCTGTTTTAGTGCCTAATTCAGGCCCATAAATAACCTAGAGAGCTCGTATTAGATGCCTGATTCAAGATCACGATTAACATGAAACTGTCTGTTTTCAGGTCCATAACGAAACAGAAATGGCCAGATTTTAGGCTCAAAATTTGTCTGAAACGGTCTGGATTAAAATCATGGTTAACTTGATACATACCGTTTCTAGGATCTAATTCAGACCCACAAATAACCTAGATAATTTTGGACGCTTAATCTAAGATAATTATTAACAGAAAGAGTAACAGTCCGTTTCAGGCTCAAAATTAGCTTGAAACGGACTGTTGCAAGACCATGGTCATCCTGATTTAGTCCGTTTCTAGTGTCTAGTCCAAACCTATAAAAAATCGGGAAACTTTTATGTTGAGAACCTAGTTCAAGACCATGATTATCTGGACACAATCAGTTTTCAGCTCAATAGTGAACCATAAATGGTCCGTTATCTAAAACATCCTGGTTCTAGACCACGGTCAATTCAAAACAGTCCGTTTTTAGGCCTATTTCAGGCCTATAAAAAAGCTGGAAATTTTTTAGATCATGATTAATTTGACGCAATCCGTTTTCAGGTTCATAATGAACCAGAAAAGGACCGTTTCAGGCTCAAAATTAATCTGAAACGGTCTGGGTCAAGTTCAGGTCTACAATTTCAGCGGTGGACTTATTTAAAAAAAATAGTGTTCTCATTTTAATAGTCCCCAAAAAAATCAAAGTGTGCTCTATTGAAATCTTTCTTTCTTTTCCCTCTCATTTTCTCAACACACTCTCACCAATTGTCGTGATGCTTGGTGTTTGCAGACTTTTTTCGTGATAAGATCCCCAGACTACAGTACCCCTCCACTCCCCGAAAATATTTTCCTTTTCACGTGAAAACATTTCAACTATGTGTAGTTCACAGAATTCATTCCCCCATTTTGCAGCTGTCGTTTGCAATTTTTTTTGTGTACTTTGAGATTTTTCATCAAATACAAATCAAAAGGGAATTCATATATTCTTCTTCTTCATTATTATTATTATTCTGATGACTAGTCGGTGGTCTCCTAATAATTAGCCAAGAAAAAAAGAAGCATTGATGATGACGTAAATGATTATGAGCCAGCTCCCCCCAAAAGGGAATTCTTCTCTTTCTCCAAACTCTAGCCTTCCCTTTATAATTAAATCACTTATTTATTGATCAGGTTTTCGTTTTCGTTTTCTTCTCTCCTTTTTTTGAGCACATATGAAAGAAAGAAAACGACCAACCCAATTAGAATATATTCAGAGACGAAAAATAGGTGAAAAAAACAATGAAGGTTATATTTAGACAAAAAAGTAGGTACCTTTTTTCGACGTCAGATTCTTTTTTGGTACTTTTTGGAGAAAATAAGATAGTGGGATGTTTTTTTTTCTGAGAATGCGCAAAATTGAAATTGAAAAATTCAGAGTTTCTTTATCACCTTATGGATAGGCCTTATTTTCTATCTGCAAACTTTAAAGCTGTAATTCGAGCGCTGAAAATCATTTGTGTCAAAACCTGACTACGAATCACCGTTCGAAAATCTATAAAATGACATATTTTTCATTGAAAATCGACATTTTTTAGCTATATTTTCGGTATCAAAACCTAAAAAGATTAATTTACATTAAAAAAATGGTGTATATACCAAATCAACCCTTCTGAACACGATCCAATAAATCAAATTTTTCAAAAACTTTTCAGACAAAAATTATAAGTCATCAGCTTAGTTTGAACATACATATTCTCTGTTCATTTTTGAAGCTCTTTTTCAAATCTGCACACACCGAACTTTACGACAATGTGTAAGTGTGCGTTGAAAACAGAGAGAATACGATTTCAATAGAGCACACATAACCCACTAAGCGAACTTGCTCGCATTGCCAAATTTTTAAATTTTTTTTTACTCAGCACATTTATCCTCCATTAAGAACATAAGTTCCTTTGTCCTAAACTTAAACTATACTAATTATGAGCAAGTTTAATGGATAATGACTTCCGCATATTTCATTTAAAACCGGAAAATGTTTTTTTTTTATGTTTAAAAACTAACTATTCAAAAGGACACATATATTTGGTTTCACGCCCATTTTTTTCAACAACAAAAAAATTTGCTCAGCTTTTTCAAAATTGGAGAACTCTAGAACCCATCATGCATATCTATAATTAGCATGGGTTTGAAAGGGATCGATTTTCTGATCGAATCAAGGTTTCTTAGTTTTTTGGCCAACTTGGCTTCACTGACTATGAGGTACTTTGAGGTCAAATTAAATTTTGAATTTTCATTCTTGACTTTCGGAGCTACCGAACAGGTTCTTTTCAAGTCAAAAACTCGGACCCTGTCTCGAAAAAAAATTATGTCGCTTTTTTGGAGTCCACTTTTAAGAAAATGAATTCCCGAAAAATACTTTAAAAATGGCTTTTTTTATTTAAAATATATCATTCGATAAGTTTTTCAACGCTGATCAACATTTCGTATTCAGTTTTCGCCAAGCACGATTTTCAGTACGCGAATTTCAGCTCTAAAGTTTGCCACTAGAAATGAGGTCTAACTATAGAATAATCAAGGAACTCTGAATTTTTCAACTTTTTCGTGCATAATTTAATCGCGGCCATTGGCTTACTGTAGTTTCGCTTTTTAACAGGAAGAATTTCAAAAACCAAAATTTCTCAAATGGTGATAAGTTCATATTGGAGGGTTATTCGATCCGTAGAATTTGATTTTGATATCAAAATCAGCCAAAAATTTCATTTATATTGAATAATATGGTATTATCAATAGAGCGAGTATTACTGATTAAATTTTGACTAATATCAAAAATACTTGAATTTCCCTAGGAGTACTTATTAGCAAAAGTTACCCTATATTTTTGCGAGGAACACACAATATTTATTAGTTTTTGATTATTTCTCAAGGATTTTTTAAACTTTCTATGTAAATTTCAAGCTTGAAAATCGTCAAAACTGAATGCCGGATATTAACCAGCGTTCCAAAATATATCGATTGACATATTTTTCATCAAAATTAGACTATTATCTATATCCTATATATTTCACCAAACATGGTTTCTATACCAAATGAACCGTTCTGAACACGATCCGATAGATCAAATTTTTCAAAAATTTTTCACAAAAAAGTAATGAGTCAATTGTGTATGTCCGAACGGTGCATTTTCTCTGCGTATTTTAACGTTCCTTATGTCTCGTCGAAAAGTTCTAGGTTTTAAAAAAAAATTCCCTTGTCAGATAATCACTCACAATTCATAGCCATTTTTTGGACCCATTCCAAGAACAACCATTTTGTTCCCAATTTTGAGAAAAACAAATTCTGCCTGCTCTATCTATCTCTCTCTTTCTCTTAACGTCACAATTATTTTGAACAATATTGGCATCCCACTGGGAAAAGCTTGGCATTATAGAAATTGGATGTTCTTTTTTTAGTATCTTATCAGGTTTTTTATAGATTTTTTGTCTTATTTTGATTGGATATAATCTACCCTTTTTTTTAAAGGTAAAATGATGAACTGTCAGAAGATCTCACCACCAGGTTCAAAATCGAGTTCTAGACCGCAGACTGTTCGATCGAGAGCTGGGAGTTCGCCAGGGTTGGATAATTATCAGATACATAATCTGTTGAATAAGAAAAACTCATTCGCCAGTTTATTATGTAAAAACAACGATCATGTTTGTAAGTTTCACCCATTCCACGTCTTCAAGCCTCCTTCTCACCAGAATTTCAGACAACTCTGAAAGTGAATCATCCACTCCGCCAACTCGAAGTATGTCCGTTGTGTCGGTTTCATCTGTCGTTTCGCCCAGTTCAATCGACGCCAACACATCGGCGCCCCGGTTTATTCGAGTGGTTCCATCGAAGGATTCGACGAGTGTCAGTTCGCATGATTCGGCTGTCGAAGTGTCGCCACGAACAATTAAGATGGAGAATACTATTAAGGAGAAGGAGGAGAAGAAAATGTTCCGATCGGAGACACCGTCGAAGGTTCTGTATATCGATGAGATTGTGTGGAAGGTGGGTTACTGTAGGCACTATTTTCTGGCTCAAATTCCGTTGAGTCCAGTCCTCTCGGGCCCATAGTTTTCTAGGCCCTTGGTTTCGGATCTCTCTGGAATAGGCCTTTCTATTCAGCATATTTGTTTTCAGCTCAGTCCATTTCTAATCTGGTCCTGGTAATTTCTAGACCTAGTCCCATTCAGGCCTTTCTGCTTCCTTTGTTTTCTGGGCTTCGTGATTCATTTTAAGCCCTAATACTCTTCTGTTCCGGATTTTTTCAGACCAATTTTTTTGGTCTCCAGGCCCGATTAATTTTCAAGCCTGATCGCGTTTATGGCTCGGGGCGCTCTTTTCCGAATCTATTTTCATTCACACTGATATCTGAATTATCGATTATTTTCCATTTTTTCGAGAACCGAGAGAGAGTTAACTACCACCAGCGATCGATTGGTCCAGAAAGGTCCCAATTGGACACCCTTCTACTTTTTGGAGTCCAAGGTGTCGAACCTTGGTCCACAGATCTGAAGTCTATCCTCATAACCACTTTACCAAACGTTCACGCCAAGACGAACCATATATTTAAAATTAAAATCCACTTCATTTTTCTTAATTCCCAAATTTTTCTCACGTTAAAATAAATCCACGTGACCTTTTCGGATGACATTTACATTTTTTTTTTTCGAGAAAATTTGCCAATTTACAATCCTAAGAACGTTCGTTTGAATTTTTCCTTCGAGAAACAGCAGGTGAAAAGCGAAGAAAAATCAATTCGTAGAAACCAGAAAAAAAGTGCACACATGTAAAATAAACCCTATAATTATTTGAGCAAAAAGAAAATTGGTTTCGAAATGCGAAAACATATCAAATTGGATTTTTAATATGCACATTGGGTTACTGTGGTTTCGATTGCTCGGATGTGTTTTGAAATGAGAAATTCTGAAATTGACAGAAAAATTAATATTTGAGGGGTTTTTGGGTTGGCGGAGAGTGATTCTGACTTATTGTGAATAACTTATAAATATAGAGAACAAACATTTCTTCAAAGAAATTCTGAAGTAATTTAGAAAAAAGTTTGACAAGTTAGTCGAGCATGGAGAAGCCGATTCTGACATCGATAACTCGACAAATCTACAGATGTCAATAGTGCGCGTGTTTTCGATTTATATTAGGCAGTTGTATTGTATAAAAAAATCATATAAAAATTTGAAAAATCAGTTGTGTCGAGTCTAATTTTTTCACATGTTTCAGAACATGTCGGACATACCTGACAAACATTTGAAAACAATATGAAATCTTAGAAAAAAGTTACTCACGAAAAACTGATTTTAAATATCCTTTTGGCCAAAACTGTAGATGTTCTGTATCGAATTTTCATCGTATTTCCAATCTCAGGAGAGAGGACTTCAAAAAATCAAGCTACAACAACTCATAGCCAAACCTCCATTAAATTTTTCTGTTACAACGTTTCTCCGATACATTGAGTACGATTTTGTCCTTGTGAAATTCGATCGAAAGCTTTTAAGCTTAGAAGTTTTCCAGTTACACACCAAAACTTCTCATGATTTTTTCGAAGCAATTTTGTCACTTCATAATTGTCCAAAATGATTTACGAAATTTAAAATTGTAGTATGTACATTCAGGAGATGCCAAAAACCTCATATTTCCATTGAAACAGGTTCACAGCTACTTTTCGGCTCATGAAGTTGGGTGAAAGGGTAACTCATTCTCTCTCTCTCTCTTGGAATTCTGCAAAGCTCAAAGCTCATTTTTTCTCTGGATCTCAATAACTCTTCTGACTGGTACACCCAATAGCAAACAACATACCAATAAACTTTTCCACGTGTCACAAAAAAGTGAATATGTATTCAAAACATGACCTGATTTATCCTTTTTCCTTTCAGATCGATGATATTGTCTACTCTGCTGGAATCGATGCCGCCACCAACATGTCACTTCTCTGCCGATTGAACATCGAATTCGTTTGCGAAATCATCGATGAAACTACCGAACATATTCATCAAACTCGGTAAGAGTTTGTTAATTTTCAGAATTCATCATAAAAACTTTTTCGCAGACGTCAAAATCGGGGTTTCGATTGTCCGTGTTTGTGTCAACGTCAATTGAATCATTTTCGATATTTTCTCAATATGAATGTTCCAGAATCGGAGGAAAAATGTTTTTCGGTAATTCTATTGGACCTAAAAAATAAGTAGAACCCTTTTAACTTTCAGACAAAGTTCAATATGATTTCGTTATTCGAGCAATTTCTTGATCTCGTTGAACGTGGCAGAAAGACGGGCAAAAATGTGCTGGTTTGCAGTTCGAGGGGAAGAAATCGGTGAGTTTTTCACCTGTCGCTCATTTCTCATCTATTTTTCAGGGCTCCAACAATGTGTGCCGCCTATCTGATGGCTCATGAGCGAATTTCAAGGTGCAAGGCGGTTGGCAAAGTGATGGATGCGATGAGAACAATGAGACCGCCTGTAAATATTTCAGATTACATGCAACGTCAACTTATGAGGTGATTCAGAAGGTCATCATCTGAAATGTCCTTTTGAATTTTAGATTCCAAAACTCGCTGGGCATTGAACCTGAATACGCATACGATTCGCAGCATTCAGTTCAGCTCAAGTTGAAACGTTCGGCGTGGACGTGAAAAGTTCTACCCGACATATAACTTATTTATATTATTAATTATGCCGCATCAAGGTAAAACTGTGATCTTCATTATCCACATTGGTTTAGGAATCTATTATCCTCTATGATGTACCTTCAATGTTTCAGTTTTTTACTGGTCTAATCTAATATCTTAAATTTTTGTTTTTATTTTTATTTTGCATGAATTTTTCACTATTATAAATGATAAAAGTTTGGTATCTCTGGGAAAATTTCGTATTTTGATATCACAAATTTGGATACAAGTCAAATGAACATTTCAGAAAAGTCATGGGTAATTTTCATACAGTGAAAGAGAATTTGAATTTGCTTCAAAAATCAAGAACTTTATGATACAGAAAATATTACCTCTTTTATTTTGAAAATCACCTCCACAAATTGACGTCACAATTATTCTGGAGTCGCACCAAACATCTTGAATGTTCGATTTAGTCCTTCGCTACTTCACCGAATTCCAGCAGTATAGCTCGGGGCTTCTACCAAAAACAGGTCAATCCATATCTCCTGATTTGAATTCTTCTCTTCTCATCTATGGCATTTTGATTCATCTCTCGGAGCGAGTTATCCTTTTCATCCAAACTTGTTGCTTATAGATTAAACACCAAATTCTTCATAAACAATAGCAAAAAATTTATTAAAACTCTCTGAGGATTTTCACAAATTCGAACAAATTTAAACCAAAATTTTGCACTTACATGTGAGATCTTCGACACTAGCTAAAAACTAATGAAATTCTTCAGGGCTTCAGACAAATAGCGACAGGGATAACATGCCAAAAAATTGGCTGATCAAAATACAAGAAGGAACAAGTCTAAAATCTACTCGAACATACTCGCAATTATCATCAATATTGTGTTGATTTTCAGAGATGATTGCCAGAATTTCGAGTTGATTCTATTTTGTTCGAAAAATAGAATACAATGATAAAGAGAATAACTACTCGAACTGACTCGCAATTATCATTTGTATACTATTTATGATGATTGACAGTATTTCGAGTTGTTATACTCATCATCTGAATAACAATTAGAACAAGAATAAGAAGAAGTATATTTTCTGATGGTTTGTACCATCCTATTTATACCCGAAACAGTTTTCAAATGGGCGGGGATATAAGTTCCCATGGACAGATGTCGGTGACAAGAAAGGGTATATACTTGAATGGAAGAGTACTTCACACTTTATCTTCTTGACAGCTATCAGGCTTTCAGATGCCGACCATAACATTGCCATTAACAAAGCATATATATTTCTGGACTATTGGGTTCTTTTCAGCAGTAAATTCTAACGATAATCTTCCAATTCAATCAGAAATTTGATCGGAAACACACCGAATTAATGGTAAATTTTACTCGCTTTATCGAAATCTAAATGAATTCCTATTTAGTTTCCAAATATATAAAATGAATTACTAGAGTTCAAAGAACCAAGGTGAGTTGAAAGTTGGAAAATTTCTTAGGTCATTAACGTTAAAGACACCTAGACAGTTGGAAATCATTTTTTAGTTATTACAACGTTTTTGTTCATCTTCCCATGAGTTTTCAATGTGTGAAACACGTTTTCACAAATTTTGTGATTTACCGAAGAAAAAAAAAATAAATATCCTTTTTTAAATTCGCTCAGACGCCGTAAATTGTGTGCAAACACTTAACTTGACGTAAATGTGCAGAAAACCGTAGTACAAACGAGTTGTTTCTTCTCAATGAAGCAAACAAGCTTGCTTGTTTCATTTTGAAACTTTTAGTGGAGAAAAGCATTTTTCCAATTGACTAGGTGTCTTTAAATTCAGTTCGGGAACCGCTTCACAGGCAGGACTGATAATTATCAGTCGTTGGTAACCTGCCAATTATTTACAAGGAACCATCTGGTAACATAGAAGATCGCTAATATTCTTCGAGTATTAAATTGGTCTAAAAAACCAGAAACAATGAGAGAATTATTTTCTGAGCTCTTTCTCGTATATATGTCAAGATGAATAATAGGTATCATTGACAAAACATTTTCAACCCGTGAAAAAAACTCAAAACACTTACAGAACCTATTACTAAAGAAACCTTTCCAGAACTCTGGAAACTCACCGCGAGAAAGTCAAAGGCGAGAATAAATTCATCAAAAACCTGAGCATGAGTTAATAATAAAGAGACGTCAACATGAGTTTTTTTCAGTATCCAGTTTTCGATTCCAGAAGCTAGTTCTTTAAAAACTTAAATATTTCGTATTACTTCTAATTTGTTCTCGAAACTACGAAATTCTTGAGAATTACTATATCCTGTTCGAACTTTCATTTTTCAATGTCGTTTTGAAAGCGGTATTCAACATATTTTCAGCCGAAAATATTTATCAACAAACGAAGGTTCTAACATCGAAAATAACTCGCAGCTAGTTTGACATATCATTTTCATTCTAGTCTATAAATCTCGGAAAACTGTGCTGATTATCTCTGAATTTTTTTTTCTTCTGGTGCCTGGCAGTGTTCTTCTCCCTATAACTATACAAAAACCTTTTGTAGTCATCTGAAACATTTCCAGATTGTCTAGACTTTGCTAGATTGTGTTCTCCTGATACAAATTATACTTGCAGTTATGCACGGAGATTAACACTCCTTTTTCTTGAGGGATTTTCAGAAAATAACAACGTTTCACATTCAATAAAATTTATCAAAACACGGGGTTTAGTTAGGAGAGGCAAGGTGATGCAATTTTTAGTTTTTGGGTTAGTTTTTTCAAATATTATAAGTCACAAATCAATATGAGAGGGATCGGGACTTATTTAACACAAGGGGTTATTATTCCAACAGGTGGCAATTTCTTCTATACATTATTATTAGACTAAACTCGTTGCTCGGTGAGCAACCAGTCATAGTTTGTTGGCTATGAAGAACTGTGAAGGAAGAGTGGGGGGATTGGGGAAAAATGGGGGCGAATTGAGCAAATAAATACAGACAGAAAGACGGTGGAATAAATAGTTATCAAATGGAACTCGTGTTTTCATCTACCACAAATCCAAATGTTTCGCCATATCTTCGGCCAAATGATCGAATCCACCGGGAACCATCGAGAACGAATCATCTTCGAAGCAACGAGAGGAGAGCGGGCCAGTTGATGAAGTCGTTTGAAGGCCGACCGATGACGACAACAATTGTTGTGTGAGTGCGGCGACGTTTGGCGAATATGGTGACGAGTCGAGGTCTTGGTATGGAGTCGATCCACCAGATACATATCCAGAAACACCTCCTGGAGTTGAGTTGGCTCCTGGAAAGAAAATTGTTGAAAATGTATATTTTCAATGGTTGAAATCGCTTTTCATGCTCTAGAAAAGTATCTTTCATAATTTCCTAATTGTAAAAACATGCGAAATTAACAAAAACTAGAAATCTTTACCTAAGGAAAATCGAAACTTGAAAGTGATTTCATCTAGACTCAAAAAAGTGTAATTTAGCGCATGTTATCGATGTGTCAAAAAAGGTTTATATATTAGATAGCATCTTCAACATAGCACCTTCTCTTTTCATTTAAAACTTGTTCCACTCACCCAACATCGAAGTGTATGGTCCCATTCCACCGGCTGCTGCAGCCGCAATCATCATCGACTCGAATGGACTGACTGGTCTACTCAAACAACTCGCAGCGGCCTTCTTATTATTGTCATTCGTGAAGAACGAATTCGGCTCCAATGGCCAACTTGGATGTGGTCGAAGTGCGGCCAACTCGTCAAATTGTGGAGATGCCGGCTGATTTCTCGACAAATAGCGTGGAACACGCAATGGTGTTGGTCCCAATGGTTGGCTCATTTTTTGCTGTTGTTGTTGTTGTGGTGCCGGTGGTGGTGGAGCAATGTTTTCCACTGGCGTCGATGGACGAAGAATTGGCGATGGTGTGACAATTGGTGGATGACGAGTCACTGTGCCGTTCATGATTTGCGTTTCCATTTGATCGCGCAAATCAGCCAATGCGTGGCGTTGTGAGACTTCAAACAACTTGTCTGCACGAATATAAGCATTTGGTCCATGGTCCGGATGAATGAAAAGGCATCGCTTGCCATATGGACAAAGACCCGTTGTCGTATATTTATCGCACAATTTCGTCTTGTACTTGTTATTTTGACGTGGTTCGATTCTAAATTAGATTTCTCTTATCATTGATGTTAATAAATTTTTCATTCTTCATGATATTCAAAGAATGTGATATTACTCACTTGGAAGGGCGCAATTCCTCTTCACCATGAGCAAAGCGACAGTTTTCAGCGAATGCACAGGTTTTCGATTCAAGCCAAGCTTGACAGATAACTGTCTTGAACGATTCCGGCTTTTGCATACGACGATCAAGGCCGCCACGTGGACGTCTAGAAACAAACTTTGTTTTTGGTCAAGAACTTTTAGATGACTTACGGTGGTCCTGGAAGCATTGAACGATGTGGCGATTGACTGTTCATCAGTTCCATCTTCATTGGGTGAAGCTGTTGTGGGGAGATATTTTCGATTTCTGCTGCTTGCGGCATAATATTATTGTTACTTTGAGTAACGTTTCCATTGCGGAATTGCTCATTGACAGCAATCAAGTTGGCCGCATGATAAATCAGCGAAGAGAGCTGCAAAAAAACAATTTCAAAACTCGAAATTGAAATAAATAGATGCTTACATCTGCTGAATCTTCATTGTTGTGATTCGCTAGTTGCTGTTGGTGCTGAGTCGGGCTCGGTGGTCCAGTTTGCGCCGCCGATGATGGTTCCGTCGGTTGAGACGATACATGGACTCCAGATGCGAAAACTCCACTGTCTGATGAGCCAGTTGATAACGAAGACGGTGGGCGGTTGTCTAATTGTTGTTTGAGAGCTCTGAAAATTGAGAAATAGGATGTTTTTTTCGAAAAAGGAAAGAAAAAACAAAAAGTTTTCGAATGAAAACACCACCGCTCGACGTTTCGGTGCAAGACCCACACAAACGTTGTTGGTGATGTTCCTTCAGAAAGTATTTTGAAAACAAGAAGCAAAAATGAACTTACTCATTTCTATTAATTTTTACATCCATTACCATAGTTTTCGGTGAGTATTATAAAGTTGAATAAATATGTTGATTTAAAAAAGGGGTGAGTAGATATATTATGATTGGCAAGTGAATCGCCAAATGTTGGCGAGCTGAAAAAAAAACAATTTTCATAGAGAACGAAACAAGGAAAAAAGAAAACTGGCCGAGTTATTCCAATTCGATTGCCAAATGGATAAAAATGCGAAAAATCAAAAAGAAAAAATTTTCGGCGGGTAGATCAACATTGAAAAAAATGAAAAAACAATTTGAAATTTGTGAAAATATTGGGTCTGAAAAGTGTCGACGTCGAAAAAAAAACAGAACATTCATAATCAGGGGCGAATTGAACCGAGGATTAACGGGACATGAGAATTAATCCATTTTTTTGTTGTTTCAAAAAATGATCAACTTTTCAAGAATCGAGAGAAGAAAACCAACACTTTCATCGAACACTTGCTATAAAAATAGATACGACTGCACCGTGGCTTCCGTAGCGCAGTAGGCAGCGCGTCAGTCTCATAATCTGAAGGTCGTGAGTTCGAGCCTCACCGGGAGCAACTTTTTATTTTATTTTTTTTTTTTTTGATTTTTAGAAGATTTTCTTGGAATTCAGGCTTTCACTCGTAAAGCTAATCTAATGATAGGTTTTTGAAAAAAAATACGGGGTTTGGGTGATATCATTCAAATCATGCAAAATCTGCTTTAAAAAACTCTATAATCAAAGAACATTAAAAAAAAGTTCGCGACATCTAAAAAAAAAATCACATGATGCTAAATATTACACTACTCACACGACCAACCAGCCGTGGCCCATCGGTCAGGTACTTAACAGCTGATTTTCAGCTGTACTTGAGGCGAAAGCCAAAAACTTGTCAATTGGCAAGTTTATATATAACAAGCATATACAGTTTTTTGTTGCGAAGATATATATATAAAATGTTGTAAAGAATTTTACCGACTGGAAAATCATACCGGTTCTGGGTGGATTTATGAGACCTTCTATTAACTACAGCCTACCTAAAAGAATGGCAACACAAAAAAAAGAAAAAAGATTGCTCCCGGTGAGGCTCGAACTCACGACTTTCAGATTATGAGACTGACGCGCTGCCTACTGCGCTACGGAAGCCACGGTGCAGCGTCCTCAAAATGTTCAATAAAAAGAATAGAGTAAACCAACCAAAATGATCCAGAATTTTTTTTTTTTTTTGGGAAAACGTATATTCAAATTAGCAGAGAGAAAAGATGAACAGAAAAACATACATAAGCGAAGGGAGAAAATCCAGTCTTCTGATGATTTAAGCAAATCAAGATATTTAGATCGGTTATGCAATGAAAGAGAGGGCGGAGAGGGAAGGGAATTGCGCAGTTCGCGCAAGCAGGTTAGAAGCAGAAATGCAGGAAAATAGGTAGAGAACCAAAGAATTGGGCGAAAAAAAATGAAAGATAAAAAATAGAATGTGGTATAAATACAAAAAAAAATATTTATGTGTTGAGTATGGGAGGAGGAGATAGAAAAGTGCTGTCTAATCAATCGTTTATTTTCAGAACTACACTTTCAAAATAACCACACATCGCAACATGAAGAGTAGGAAAAAGAGAGAGATGAGAAAAAAAATACAGTACCCCATAAGTCCTGCAGAGAGACGTAGAGAGACGTAGAGAGATGTAGAGAGACGTAGAGAGACGTAGAGAGATGCAGAGAGACGTAGAGAGACGTAGAGACGTAGAGACGTAGAGACGTAGAGAGACGCAGAGGGACGTAGAGAGACGTAGAGAGACGTAGAGAGACGTAGAGAGACGTAGAGAGACGTGGAGAGACGTAGAGAGACGTAGAGAGACGTAGAGAGACGTAGAGAGACGTAGAGAGACGTAGAGAGACATAGAGAGACGTATAGAGACGTAGAGACGTAGAGAGACGTAGAGAGACAGAGAGAGGAGAAAAATAGATTTTTAGACGGATAGACCAATATTCGATAAAGTGTGCTCCATTGAGAATCTCAGCTTTTAGAGCATGACACATAAATTCATTAGAGAGAGTTACAGGGAGACGCAGAGAACGAGAGTTTCAGAGAAAATGTATGGGTACTAGAGACACAGAGAAAAATACGTGGAAGAACAGGAGTTGAGCAAGAGCGCTCTATTGCAATCTAGCAGCGAAACAAAAAAAAAAAAGAAACAAAAAAAAACACTTCGAGACTGGATACTGTAAAAACCACAATAACATTTGTTCATTATTTTTGTTATTCATTGTTCACAGTAAACAATCTCGATCTATTTAGCAACTTATACATCGAATATAACAATACTAATATATGTATATCGTTAGGCAAGTCCTTCTTGTCCAATTATCCATTCTCAAGAATTGCCACAAGGCGACAAACTAGTTCGCCTTCTTTCTTTTTTCTTTTTTCTTCTCCAGGTGTACGTATACGTAATCATCAAATTTGTATGCGAATAATAGTGAAAACTTGATGTGAAACATTTTTTGGGATTGGTAGGGGAAAGTGGCTAGAACGGGGGTAATTTGGGAGAAACCATTATCAATGTTTGTTCAGAAGAGTTCATAAGAATGTTAAAGCAACACTCCAAGTTGAAATATATCGGAAATTGAAGCCAACACAATGAAAAAATATGAATTTTTCACGTGAGTTTTATTTTATTAGGGAATAGAAATTCACATAGAGACCGAGAGATAAAGTTCACGTAAAAAATATTCATATTTTTAAAACGTGTACTGATTCTGTACAAAACTTATTTCACATTTTAAAGTCAATAAATATTGTGATTCCCAATTTTAAGATTCAATTCCTAATAGGTTTTGTCGATTTTCAGCACTGGGTGTTGCTTTAAAGAGGAGGTCTATCTGGGTCTTGTTTTTCTGATTCTATGAGACAACTAACACAGCCGATTTTTCAAATTTAGATGTACATCTTTGTTCTACAAATATTAGCCATGAAACAGTATTTTGTTCAGGGACCATACTTTTTTTAACCGCTCGATATGGATAATTGTTGATTTTTAAACCGACATATGAATTTTCATAAAGCTATCCATGTCAAAATAGGTTCTTACAGGTTCGATAACTTCAGAAAAGTTGATTCATATGGGAATTTCAAAAGTTTCAGCAAAGAACCGTAACTCAACAACCACGATGGATGCGTGGATAGTAAAGTTGCCTCTAACAATAATTGATGAGTATCAGACCTAAAATTGTCATTATCATAAATCTCTGTAAAAATAAAACTAAAATTTCAAACACTTTTCAGATTATCTAACTTTACAAGAACCATAGGACTAGAAGATTTTTATATTCACCACGTTTTAAATTAAACCTCGATGAGTATTTATTAGCTCGTTTGAATATATATACACTTTGTGAAACAGTAAACAATTTTTGCAAAAAAAAATTGTGAATTTTTTAAAGAGAATTCCATAACAATAAAACAATACACGAAATTTAAAGATTAAAGTTGCTGTTGAAATGGGCAAAATGTGGGCTCCAGATAGCCCAGATAAAAATGCCCATTCCATCCCACCCCACTTCAAAAAATGACCAGATAAACTGGGGTGAATGGGCTTTCCCAGGTGGGAAATATAATTCCAAAAATGTAGAAAAAGTTCACGTTTTGTATTTTTTTTTCTGACGGATTTGTCGTTTTTTGTTCATTGCATAAAAAAGTCGCATTTTTTTTCAAGAAATGAAAGAAAAAAGAAGCCCACCTGGGCTCCCATGGGATGGTAATGTTTATCTGGGATTTTCCCACGTGAACAATTTTACTCATTTTTCCCATTTAAACTGGGAAGCCCATCTGGGGTACATTCCATTTCAACAGCTCTGTGATTAAACATTTTGGGTGCGCATTCTGGCAACTAAAAATCAAAAAAAGTTCGATTTATTGATGGGTTATAGGAAATGCAGATCTATTTTTGATTGTATCTGATTTTGAGAATTTTCAATCTGAAATCGGTTATTCAAAAGTTCATACCCTTTAGAAATTATACCCTGAAATTTGAACCGTTCTAAAAATTCAGAAAAAGCCCGAACTGAACCAAAAATTATATCATTCGACCAATTTTGGGATGCTGATGAACATATCGAAACTAAGAACCAATTTTGACATGGATAGCTTTTTTCATAGTACGACAAAAAATGTCCAATTATCAATGGCAACATATTGAATCATGTTTAATAGATTAAAAAACTTAGTAAAAAATATGATGATAAAAATATGTTTCATGGCTAATATTTGTAGAGCAACGAGTTTTTTGAACAATTTTCAATGATAAATCCAATGATGTTCATTAAGTTTTCAAAAATTGGCCGTGTCTATTCATTAAAGCAACACCCAGAGTTGAAAGAATATAAAATCTATTAGAACCTGAAGTTAACACTGCCAATAGAAGAATCCTAAAATATGCTATTAAAAGATTTTCAGCAAAGTGGATTTCAGCCAGTTTTGAACCAGATCTATTCATTAAAGCAACACACTGAGCTAAAAATCGATATTAAAAAAAATCAAAATCGACAAACCTATTGAATGTAAAGACACTAGATAGTTCTTTCAGTGATTACAACAAGTTTTCAATGTGTGAAATGCGCTTTCAGGAATTTTGTGATTCGAGAAAAACTCACATTTTCAAAGTCGCTGAGAAGTCATCGTGTTTGCAGACAAAACACTCAACTTGACGTAGAAGTTCAACAACCGTAGTCAACACGATATGCTTTATTTCAATAGAACAAATAAGCTTGTCTAAACTATTTTTCCAATTTTCAAAAAAAAACATTTTTGTTGTTATCAGTGGGTAAAAATTGCTTCCTTTCTTCCCCTCTTATTATTTTTTTTTAAATCTAAAATGAATATGCTAACCCTTGAGGAAGTTTTTTCCAACAAAAAAGTGCAACAAAAACAACAATCGAAAAAAATTGTTCCAACAAGTTTTGTTATCTTTTGCTATCATCATCTCGCGCATAATAAATCATGGCTCGATTGATCTCTCTTTTTCTCTTTTTTTTTGAATTGTCAGTAAAACGATTTAAATAGTGAAAGGTATAATACAGGAACACTTCACAAAAATCCTCTGCCATCCATTTTCATCAAATCTTCCCAAATCTAGACATGCACTTGTCTAATTGTCTGCGTCTCAATTGGAAGGGAAAACGAGAAATTGCGAAAAAAAATATATATAAAGCGGAACAGGAATTCTGGTTACGTAAAGAAAAAATGGCATAAGGGAGAGGAGATTATGCAGATTCTATATGAATGAATGGGAAGGAAGAAGAAGAAGTCACTTTCTCATTTAACAGAAAAAAAAAACGTAGAGTGTCGATTGAGGATTCGATTTCGAAAACTTTTTGGATGAACAAAAAAAACCCCAATTGGCTACGAAGAATGAGAATATCTCGGAAACCACCAGAGTTATCGAAAAGTGGTCAATTACAAAATTGTAGATCATGATCTTCAATTTTGCACTTGACCACTTTTTGATAACTCTTGTCGTTTCCGAGATATTCTGATTCTTCGCAGTATATAGAAAAAATAGGAGGATCAGAGAAAGTAACATCGAGAAATTTTGCCGGGAACTGACTAGAATTTTAAGGCCACAGATAAGACAAATGACATCAAAAAGGCTGTCCGGATTAACTAAAAATGAAGTGTGCAAATTGTCGTGACCGTGTGCGCGTGAAGTGTATGCACAACTTTTTTCAAACCTTTCACTCTTTGGAGCCATGATTTTTTATTTAAATTCAATTGCTAACACGCGGTTACTGTAGTTTCAATTTTCAGCATTGAATATTTCCAGAACAAAACTATATGATATGAAAACAACAATGTTCTTGGGGTGCTCTGACTCGTAGAATTCGATTCTGGTGTCGAAATACGCTGAAAATCGCTTTCAGTCAGAGAAAATTGCACATTATCAATAGAGCGCGTGGTACCGATTGAAATTTGGCTTATAAACCTATCTTGGTTATACTTTTGGTTCGTAAAACCACACTGGCCACTGTTTTTTCTCACTTCATATCAGGTTTTTTCTTAGATTTTTAATGTCGAATTCGGTTTTATACGGATCCTATTACCCTAGAAAAATTATTTCTTGAAAGCTTCAGAAGGTTTTCTCAGAAAGCTCTAGATGGTAACACTGAAACTATGGTAAGCATATAGCATAATAGATATACGTCGAAACCTAAAAGGTAATATGTGCTCTATTGAGAATCAATGATTTTGAAAAGTAATTATTTTCTGGGAAATTCGAGCTTTTTTTTTTTTTGAAAACGCATGAGAAGATGATTACAACTCCAAATTCAATCGATAAAATTGAAAATTTATCAGCAAAAAAACTGTATCCTGTATCCCGATGCCAGCAACGTGCAACAGGATACTAGGGTTATTTTAAGAACCTAAAGGAACCCAATATTTTTTTGAAGAGAAACATGAAGAAGGAATATGAAAATGTATATATCTAGAAACATGTCAAACTCAGCCCTACGTCAGAGAAAAAATTCAATGTTCACAAAAACGTGGTCTTTTAAAAAAATGAAAAAATTAGGAACAAGTACTTTAAAGGGGTTGGCCGGTTTCACCAAAAAGGAAGTGTGCAAATTGTCGTCACCGTGTGCGCGTGAAGTGTATGCACAACTTTTTTGCAAAAGAAACAAGAAACAAATAGGCGAAAATTTACAGAGAACTCGGACAACTTCTTTAAGTAATTATGATCATACAGTACTTCACATTGGTCTCGCAACGAAGTGACAAACCCTAAAAACAAAAGTCTAACTTCCAGATCACAAAACAAAACAACCCGGTAGCAAAAAAAACATCTGCATGTATCTATATGTCTATAAACCCGTTCAAAAATGATATGAGAAAACTCGAAATGTGATCAATCGAAGCAAGCGACGAAGAAGAAGACGACAAAAAAAGAAGGAAAAGCGGCTAAGCATATCCATGCTTCTTTTTTGCGCCTCCTCCTCCTCCTCTTCCCAACCAAAAAAAAACCGGTCATTTTTAGATTTGAAAATCAGCGACAGCGACAGGGAAGATACCCGATTCTCTCTTGGCAGAAACGCTCGCGTTAATTTGTATTTTTGCGCGATATTTTGGCAGCTAATTACTTTCAAGACAAGAATCAGCGAACAAAAAAAAACCCCAACAAAAATGAAACAAGGCCGGGTGACAAATGGTGGGTGTTTCTGCTTGCCTGCCTGGTTGCATTCATTTTTTTGAATTTCTCAGTTTGGCGCGCAAAAAAAGAGAGAAAAGAACAGATGTGTTTAGGGGAAAATAGAAGAGAAAAGAAGAAAAAAGTAGTACTGTTGGCATTGGGAAATATTTGTGAAAAATGGTTTAGTCGCAGGTGAACAGAAGCACATGAAGCACTCTTCAATGTTCCCAAATTTTCATTCATATGAGTTTGGCAAAAATTTACGCTGAACTCGGACAACCACTTTAAGAATGCAAAATGTTACAAAAGTTTTAAAATTCTCTCTTCAAACATGAGAAATTGTTATGAATTTTGTGCTAAACCTACCTTGCCTTACTATATTATTAAAAAATACTTTTGATTCATAAAATTCAATGGTTAAAATGCACTCCGATATCAGTTTTTTTCATATTCTAAATGTCAAATTTCTGCTAGTTCGATTAATCTATAAAACTAATTTCTATAATATAAAGCTTTCGAAGGTCGGAAAATTTCAAAGAACGTAGCTCAAAACCATGCATTTAATGATAGACATGTTTTTTCTATTGTAAAAATGAGATTCCATTGAATTTTCGATGTCATGATCGGTTTCTACGGGTCTCATTACCCTAGAAAACTTGTTCGTGGATAGTTTCAGAAGTGAATTTCGTAAAAATTAAATCCTCAGAAGAAGACTGAAATGATAGTTCCTGAGTTGAAGCATATCTTCTGAAACACTGAAAACTGAAACATTAAAATTTTTCTCAAAATTTGCACACTTATAGAATTCGATCTCCTTATAAACATCTTAATTTTTTTCATCGGATATTTCGGTTAGAAATGTTAGTTTTTTTACAAACATAATGCAATTTCAACATGGAAATATATTCATTTTCTCCTGTGCAAAGTGAGCTAATTTTGATGAAAATTTTCAATGATTTCCTAACTTTAAGAATGAAAAAGAAATATAGGACGTTAATCAGAAAGGCGAGTTGCAAATTTTGAGAAAAATCTGAATATACGGCTAGTTGTCAATTAATTCACTTCACAACAGAAAATTAGCTCGAACCCTATTTTTTTTTCAAAAAGCTCTTTATTAAGTTAATTTTCCAGAAGTCGGATTCTAATCCAGGAGCTATAATTTTGGACTTAACGCAGCTATAATTTTGGACTTAATTTCAGAAAAAGCCACAAAAAACGTTCAAAAAGTTGTCATCAGCATGAGGAATCCAGTAAATTTTTATAAAAAGTTTGAAACTTGGAAGAATTCATGGTAAAAATTTTTTTTTACCCTATTCTGAAACATTTTTGTAAGCTTAAAAATTTGTTTCATAAATCTCAAATTTAAATTTACACTAAATTCTTCAGTGAAAAAGCCATAATCACCTACTAAAACTCAATAATTATCCAACATAAGAGTTCAATGAGCCAAAAAAAAAGCATGAAAAAAAACCATGATGACCCTCAAAATGTGCCTGTCACTACCAAACAATCTCAAAAAAGAGGGAAAA
This sequence comes from Caenorhabditis sp. 38 MB-2015, assembly GCA_900536415.3. Classification (NCBI taxonomy): domain Eukaryota; kingdom Metazoa; phylum Nematoda; class Chromadorea; order Rhabditida; family Rhabditidae; genus Caenorhabditis; species Caenorhabditis quiockensis. The sequence continues at coordinate 265,141 of LR549022.1, read as the reverse complement.
TGATAAGAACTCAAATTATTTTTTTTCTGTTCGAAAAGCAAAAAACCGAGGAAAATATCGATAACAAAAATATCGAACACAACAAGATTTTTTGATTTCAACACAGAGCCCAAAATTTGATATTATGCGGCTGAAAAATTGGTTTGATAAACAAACTTTTGTTTCATAAACATTGAGGAAGGAGCACATTTTCCTGGAGCAACACCTGAACTCGCTGTTTGATGCCAAAATTCATTCGATCGCGAGCACACACAAGAAAAAAACAATAAATATTCACGGGGAAGAAACGGGGATGTCCACATTCTATTTAACAATGTTATCATTTGGAAAAAAAACCTGAAAAAAACTCTAAAAACAATAGATTCATAGATTACATTCGGACCGAAAAAATTGCAGATTTTCTATATTTTCTAAAACAAAAAAGATTAGCTCATTTCTAGGCAAAACCAACGGGGAGTGGGGAATAAATGTGTGCATATTTACAACGAACTTGGATCTTACTATTTTTGTTGGAAAATGTTTGGTTACTTTCCTCCGATCCTTTGGCGAACTCGGTTGTACTTGTCGGTCAGTTTATCGACTCCGGTCGCGAATTTTCGATATCCGTTGGAAATATGAGCAATTATGGACAAGACTACGTAGTAGGTTTGTTGTGTCAATTTGACACCATACAAAATCACGTCTTTGGTCACGTTGTAGAGGAGAACCTGGAAATTTGAAAGAATAAGTATTGAAAACTAATCTGAAAATGTATAAACAATTTTTGAAAATGTGTCTTTACCAAAATCTCAAATCAATGCCTTTCATGAGCTTTATTTTTAATCGAGAGAGTGTTTCATTTTTTAGATTCAAAATAAGAAGTAGTCTGCATCCAGACAAAAATATACAAAAACAAAATCTTGATACACATCGATCATATCTGATGTGAAGGCGTGCCAAATCTTGATTAAACTTTGAATACGTTTTCGAAGCTATTTTTTAGGATGTTTGAACTTTTTGGCTGTTTAAATCTTTATGTCATTTATTTGGGTAGGGTTCTAGAAACAAAAGTTTTTCAAAAAAGAACTGATATTTACTATGGAGCACAGACTTTTTTCATTTTCTAGTTTGAAAAACTAGATTTGATATTATTGTGATTTTCTTTTCAAACTTACAACAGCTTTTGTGATAGCAGCAGATCTGACGATTCCCGAAACTTGTGATGGATAAGACTGAACCGATTCGACCCATGTGTCTCGCTCCCAGACACCAACACCTCGTCTATCAGCAATCTGAATTCGCCAAGATTTACATTTTCAATTCGCAAAAAAATATCACTCACTTTTTCACTCATCAAAAGTCGACTAATAAGTCGTGAATATGGCGGAATTGTTTGGAGAGCCTTCAAATGTTTTGGTTGATCCGGTGCTGGAACTCGAGCATAACCTCGGCGAACAACTTCGAGATTCAAATTAGTTCTGGATAGTGCGTTCTTCTTTACAGTTACATCGGCATCAACTGAATCTGGATCTCCTTCTGTTCCTTTGATAACAGTGAATGTGACTGGTTTGTTGGTTAATCGCAAGTCTTTCGCCAAAAATTGTTGGCCTGATTTGGACAAATCAACACCAGCTAAACGTAAATTCAATAATCCTGCTGGTTTCGCGTTTTTACGTTTAGGAATAAATGGAATTCTCATGATTGGTTCATGCTCAACGCGTAATTCTCCACTTGGTAGCACTTCTCTTACTCTTCCTTTCAACTCCAATTCTTTTCTCACAAAATCTTTCGGAATTTGATTAACATGATAGAATTTGTGGAAAAGTCGTGAATTTCTTAGATAGATTACAACACCAGCAAGACCAATTCCAACAATTGTACCCTAAAAATCAAAATCAATTATTTTCCCACTAAAAATCAAATTTTCCTACCCGAACAGCTAGCGCTGTGTACCTATCAATCGGGTCAACGAATTTCGTAACACTGTCTGTTTTCACTGGCACGTCGTGATGCTTTGGGGCTTCTGGTTTACTCTCTGCATGATCGTGGGCTGCAGGTGCCTCTGTCATTACCTGAAAATTCCGTTCTTTACATGAAAATTCGACAAATAAACAAGAAAATAAATAAAAAATGCTGCGCATATTTACAATGCTTCGGGCAACATTGACCTATGTTTAACAAAACGAGAGAAGATACATTTTGAGAGGAGGAAAAATGAGAAGTTCGAAAAACAAAATGAGAAAACAACAAAAAACAAAAGTACGTATTCGCGTCACGAGATATTTCTAAGTTTTGTAATGAGCCTTTAAGTTGTAGACATTGTTTTTCGAAAATACATGTTCCCTTGAATAAATTTAAATTTTTTTCAAACATCAAAACCGTTACGTAATTACAGAAGCTCAATGAAAAGCGAAAAGAATCTCTACACCGATTCAACATGCCCAAAAATATCAACAGATCTAGCTGTACATAACAAGAAGCTACAAGAAATAAAAGCTTGGCTGGAAATTTGCTTCGACAGTTTCCCACGCGTTCTTCTTCTGACGGGACCAACTGGTAGCGCAAAATCAACAACTGTTGAATTATTATGCAAAGAGCAGAGTATCAATTTACTAGAATATGACGATGATTGCTCTTCGAACAGCGATTGTAATGGGATTGATGAATTGATTAGATTTTTAACACAATCTGGGGCGAGATTGCTACCAGGAAAACCAAAAAGATCGATTGTCTATATCACTTCACTTCCAGATGAAGCTTACAAGTATGTTCAGAATTTCAGTAGGCAAATTAATATAAAACTCTTTCAGCAATGTCCCTGAATTCCGCATTCGTCTCTTCGATGCTATGTTCGATCTAAAACTTCCAGTAATTTTTTGTCTGAGTGATGTCGATTCAAGCTGGCATCTGAATCCAAATCGATTATTTACTGCAACATTTATGCAAAAAAATGATATTGATAGGATTAGATTCAATTCAGTCGCTGTGACCATAGTCAAAAAAGCTTTGAAAAGAGCGGCGAATCTTCTTCATCTCACAACTTCATCTACGCGAATAGAATCTATAGCAGAAGATTCGAATGGAGATCTTCGTCTAGCATTGAATATGCTTCAAATGAACTCGATTGGTCGCCCAACAACCTCTTCTTGTTCTGGAAAAGCGAATCGAGAAGAAACGTTTCATATGCTAGGAAGAATATTGCATGCGAAGCGAAGTGCTGAACCAATGAAATTGACATCGTCGCAAAAACGGAAGCTTGTAAAACCAAAAGAACTGCCATCAGATGGAATTCGACATCCATTAGAACACGACGTATCTGAAATCATTCAAATGTCAAGTATGAGTGGTGATAAAGTAAGTTTTTTGTTTTGTTCAATATCTAATATTAAAAAGTAATGTTTCGCCTTTTCAAAAATCTATTGATTTTTATAGAAAAATAATTCAATTAATTTTCAGATTCTCGGCTTTCTTCAAGAAAACGAACTTAAATTTTGTGATAATTTGAAAAACCTTCGCAAAATTTGGAATTCATTCTCGATATGTGACAATTTCTCTGGCAATTGGACGGCTAAGCAACGATTTCCCGATGAATACATCGCCCAGATCAGTGCGCGAAACGTGATGTGGCACAACTTCGGATGCAGTGAGTTTGGTTCAATTGTAGTATATCAATGTGAAGTAATATTTTGAGAACCTCCACAATGGATATCCTTACATGGACCAATTTTATCGGATTTGACCAGAGAAATTTGGAACTCGGAAACTGAGCTTCGACGACTTCCAATGATTGGGGATTCTCAATTCACAGTCTTGTATGTTTATAGAAAAATATTCAAAATAGTTTATATTTTCAGAACTAGCCCATATTCTGTGATTATCTCGGGTGTAATGGATCCCCATAAAATTTCAAGCTACTTGTCGAGACCTATGAATATGAGCTGGAAATCAGGTCGAGATTCTATCTGCATGCAAATTGAACATTTTGTAAGTTTTTCCGAAATCTTAAATTCCTAATCTCTGATTTTTCAAAATATTTTTTCAGACCAAGTCTACATATTTCAAGAAAAATTCTGAGAAATTGTCAAAAATCGCAACAGAAGCAACAACCGAAGTCGACGATGGATATATTGATGAAGTGATAACAATTGAAGAATCAGATGATGATGATAGTTTCTAAATGTTTTATTTATTATCTGCTTTTTGTTTTCTTTTCTGAATCAGCAGCGAATTTCGCTTTCCGCTCTCCGTTTTCTCCACATTTCGAGTTCTCCTGGAAAACAATCGTAATGTAAGTGAGAATGAAGAAGGAAATCGAGTAAAAACAACTTTTGCTCACTTTTTTCAATTTAATTCTCCCGTCTTGTTTATAATCAATGACACAAAGATGTTGATCTGGATTCCGATGTTTATCACAGAACAACTTCTTGCATTTGCAATGCATTGTTTGTTGTGCTGCCGACAATTTTTTGAGACAAAGCTGAAATTAGAATACTGAAACTATGTTGTTCTCTCATTGTCCAACTGACATTGCATTTAGTCTTTCTATCCTCGGCGAATTTATTCACATATCCCTGCAACTCTTTCAAATTACTAGGCGGCAAATACAAATTCCTTCGATTTCTACGATATTCTTCAATGGTTTCAGATGGATCGAAAAACAGTTTCAGCTCTTTATCAGTCACCGGAACATCGGTTACTTCTGCCATTTTTTGAGTGCTTCCCAATGGTGTTGGAGATGCTAATTCAGATGGAGGAGTTGCAACCGGTGAATATCTGTAAGTCAAAATTTATCCTTTTCAAAAAATCTTTGGTCGGCATCTGAAAGCCTGGCAACTGTCAAGAAGTTGAAGTGTGAAGTACTCTTTCATATAAACTTCTACCCTTTCTTGTTCCCGACATTTGTCCATGGGAGCTTATATCCCCGCCCATTTTAGAACTATTCCGGGTATAAATAGGATGGTATAAATCATTTGAAAGTATACTTCTTCATCTTCATATCCTTCTACTTATTCTAATTATTCAGATGATGAGAATAACAACTCGAAATACTGTCAATCATCATAAATAGTATAGAAATGATAATTGCGAGTCAGTTCGAGTAGTTATTCTCTTTATCATTCTATTCTATTTTTCGAACAAAATAGAATCAACTCGAAATTCTGGCAATTATCTCTGAAAATCAACACAATATTGATGATAATTGCGAGTATGTTCGAGTAGATTCTAAACTTGTTCTTCTATGTTTTGACTTATATTCATTATTGCATAGGATCCCGTATAAAACATGTTTCTTGAAGCATGAAAAGTTCATCACAAAGAAATTTGAGCGCGAGTATATGAACAATAACGTAAATTTGGAGAAGAATTTTCAAAATTGTTTGATAGTTAAATTTGATGTGAACATATTCAATTAAAACTGGTGTAAATATGAAAGCTATGTTCCTGATAACAATCAAAAAGTCCAAATTTCTTTTAAAAAAATGACTTGAATCTTCAAAGGTTCAAAAATTCCGATTGCTTTCAACAGTTCAAGCGGGTAAAACTTAGGTTAGGTGTCTAAATAAACGTGCCCCTTGTTGTTAATCGTTTTCAGAAGCAGATCTTGAACATTGGCTTGTAAATTATAAGAAAAAAAATCAAAGAAGATTCCAGAGAAGAACCACATTAAGTTCGAATTTCACGCCCAACTAACGATTGAACCGACGCCGGCTCCGAATCAACAGGAGTTCCACCATTCGACAAGATCGGATCCTTTTTCTTTCTTCGAAGCAACGTTTTCATTCGATTCCTTGTCAATTCCGCTTCTAATTGTTTCTCTGGAGTCCAAATCTTGGCCGTCTCATCCACATCGCTCATCTTTTTCGGTTTTCGATTCACCGAATTCATTCCTTTGATGGTTTTTCGCAATTGATCTTGATTATCAGGAAGAATTGGTGGAGCCAAGAATATGAAGTCAGTTGCTGTTGGTTTTCTGAAACAAAATGAGAAATATGATTCAACAGTGTGCATTCTCTCACGAAAAGAGCCCAGTGCTCATTTTGACATTCATCGTAATCTGTGAATCCGATACAATTCCATAGGCTGATATGGACTCATCATCCATTCTGAATAAATTGCTCTCTATGCAGAATTTCATCTATAAACACTTACTTCAACTCTTTCCCTTTATACAGTAAGATTTGTTTTTCTACAGTAACATCGGTTGCTTGTTCAATAGCTATTTTCAAACTAATGACATTGATTCCTTCAGGAACCGAGATAATTGTCTAAAATCATTTTTAATTCACTATCCTGATATCCTGATGTATACCTGTTTAACCCCTTGCATAACACTATTCACTGTAATACGAATCGTCTTTTCTCTAGCTGTTGACATATCTGGCGAAGACATTTTTCTGTGCTTCGAATAGTAAGAAATGGTTATTAGAATTGAACTTTAGATTTAATAAAACAGATAACAACAAAAAAGAAAAACTCAACAACAAAAAATAAACATTTGGACGTGGGGAAGAAGAAGAAAGAGGAAACAAATGAAGTGAATATTCTACTTTGATTTTGGCAATGAATCGAGATGTTCTTTCAATAGTTTAGCACCTTTTGATGAATATGACTCGAGATGTTTCCGATTGATCGATTGCTTGATTTTGTCGATGGTTGATTTTGAGCCAACTTGGAGTAACTTCAAGAGAATGTGGCAACCCTGAAATTCTTGAGTTTTCAACGCTTGGAATTTTCAATTCTTTTCTAATTTTTTTTCTCAAGTACACACAAGACCTCTAATCTTATTCTCTAACTTACCTTGTTACACGTAACCCAAGATGCAAGCTGTTGCTTACTTAATTCTGATACGATTGCTGTAGATAATTTCTCGTCTTCTGGTAAATTCGGATCACATCGCAAAACAGCCATCAAAACAAAATGACCCGATTGATGTTCGATGATATGGAATCCTTCTTGATCCATCGGAACGAAATCCTTCTTGGCAATTTCAGCAATAGCTTTATTACACGATTTTCTAGCATCCGATGGAAGCTTACGATCGAACAAATCATATTGTGCTGAAAGATATTCTTTGAACTTCTGTTTTGACGATGTGATTATCAGTTTGACTTACAAGTAGTTTCCAAGCAAGCAACAACAAATTTGCTTTTGTTCGCTTCGAAAATCAACTCGGACATATTTGCCGCTAGATAACAATAGAGAGATTCGGTGAGCGCGGAATATAATTGAGCATATCGATCTTCTTTCGGTTTCTTCGAATGTTCATTCGAGTCTCCTTCTTTCAGGAATCCAATCTCTTGCTTATCAATTCCTCGACCATCTCGTGGATGTACCAAATAGTGAACAACTTTCTCTCCCCATTCATCTTCTACTAACTTCTTGATATCATTCGATAATTCCTGAAAAAAACAAGGTTTTTCTCAACTTCAGAAAAACATTGAACATACCGAAACAATGAACTTGTTGACGAGAACAGTATCATCGACAGTATCGAAAAGCGCCAAAAGAACGCGATGCCCAAAGTGCTCCATTGCTGCTTTCACTGACAAATCTTTGAAATTCTTGACGATGAGCTATAATTTTTAACTTTAAAACATTTAGTGAAGAATATATTACTTTTCTTTCTTTCGCTGGGGCAAACCAGATCAAGCGGATAGCTAATTTTGCTCCGTCGGGTGTATGAATGAATTCTGGGATTTTGTCTTTTAGCGAGTCTAACAAGTTAGTCTTTTTCTCGTCGTCACAATTCTCGAAGAAATCAAGCATCAGTTTGTGCAGAATTGAGAGCCGCAATGTTTCTCTGAAATATTTCGCCATTGTAAATGTTTTTATTACTGATTTTTTAAAAACTCACTTTCCATTCACAGCTTCGATGATTTCTTCCAAATGCTGAAGGATGACGTTCTTCTTTCCTGGCTCGGCTTGGAGAATTTCGGACAAACTCCGAATATTGTCCGACTGAAATTTTAAAATTAAAACTAGATACATCCAGTCAAAAAACTCACTCTGAACAGAATGAACTCCTTTCCATAGAACTCAGAAATAATGTTGTAGCGCTGATGAGCGTTTGCGAAATCATTGTAGGCGTATTCAAGAACCTCAGCAGCATGCGTGATTCTCAATAATGTTGGTGCATGTCCTCTGAAGGCGTTGATAATGAGTTCTCTTTGCTCCTTTGTGCCATTTTTCAGCATTTTCTTGACGAAGAATTTGGAGTATACATTCTTTGACATTCGTACGATTTCAGGAGTCAACTCGTTGAACACTGAACAAAAATATTAAGAGTTAAACTATTGAGTTGAATTTAAAAAAAAAACTCACGATTGTTGATGATTCCTTCTCTCTCAGTTCCTACCAAGCATTCGATAACTCGACTTGTATCATGAGCATAGATCAACTTCGCTGCATGTCCTTTCACCAAACCATACAACTTATGAACACATTCATCTTTCTCAGCAATTGGTGTCTTTGAACTTCTGATTTTCTCCCAAAGTTCTTTGCACTTTTGGGCTCGTTCGCCTTCTGGTTTTCTCTTCAGCTTCAATTCTTTAAGGAACGCTTTTCGTTCTTTTCTATCCATCGTCAACAACTTCTCTTTGACTGATTTTGTCACTTTGATAGGTGCTCTTTTTTTGAAAGCTGGAGCTTCTTCGGCTTCTTCGTCCTGTTCAATCTGTGTTTCTTCTTGCTCCTCTGGTTCTTCAGCAGCTGGTTGCTGCGGCTCTTTGAAAGTAGCTTTCACCTTCTTTTTTGGTGGCGCAGTTGGAGTTGAATTTTGTTGTTGTTCATTATCATCGGCTGTTGCGTGCGCAACAGTTCTCTGAAAGAAAAAAATCAAGATAGAAAACAAAAATCGATACACACCTTAACAACTTTTTTAGCCGAGTTGGGAGTTCGAAGAATACCTCGGCCAGGAGATGCTTCTGATGGTTTAATTTGCAAGTCCTTCACGCGTTTATCGAAAACCTTCGTATGCTCCAAAGTACCAGAGAATGAAACGTTCTTCGACTTTCTTTTCGGTGCTGGTTGACTTCCAAAGCTTGATTCAGAACAGAGTGATTCACGAGTTCCGTCATTGTCGAAAACCGAAGTGGATGACTTTTTGAGCCGCTCTAATTCTTCTTTGACAGCTTTATCAACTTTTGTTTTGAGGGCTGCTTTCTCTTCTATTTTGACAATTCTTTTTCGATCAACTTTGTTCAATTTCAGTCCTTTTGCTTTCTTTTCCAACACATTTTTGACCTTCTTCTTTCCTTTAAACTTCTTCTTATCGTCCATTTTCACCATTTTTACCCCTGAAACTTCAATGTAAGCATACAGATCATTGTGAATTTTTAAGTTAAAAAAAACGAAACACGAAAAAGGAAAAAATAAAAATAATGTTAGGACGCATGTCTCTCACCTCCCCACACTCTCTCGTTGCAGCGTTGCAAGACCCAAAGATGTTGTCTCCTCGTATTTCGACACTAAAATCATCATTTTGAATTTCTTTTTCTGTTGAGCTCCATGTTTTTTCATTTGCTGAGTGTTCGTGACCTCTTTTTACTCATCTTTCTTATAGGATGAGTTCAATCGGAACTGGTTATGATCTTGCCGCCTCCACATTTTCTCCGGATGGTCGCATTTTCCAAGGTGAATCAAATCATAGTAATAAATAGTCATCATTCAAAAATTTTAGTTGAATACGCACAAAAAGCTGTTGACAATGCTGGAACAATGGTTGCTATTCGAGGAAAGAATGGTGTTGTAATGGCAGTCGATAAGGTTATCACTTCAAAACTCTACACAGATGTGAGTCTTCAACTGCCTGGAGTTGCAGAAACGTTCTGACTTCATTTTCTTATTTGTAGTCTGCTCTTTTCTTGAAATGATTTCAGTGACAATATAGAATTTTTGCAGAACGCGAATCCTCGAATTTTCAACATCAACGATAACGTTGGTATGGGAGTTGCTGGAAACTATCCAGATGGATTCAATCTCAAAAACTATGCTTATGGAGAAGCGATGAAATGGTTGAAAGATTATCGCGAGCCAATGCCAGTCAACAAAGTGTCAAATTCAGTTGCTGAATATGTGCACATCTTCACTCTAGGAATTTCAAGACCCTACGGAACATCAGCTTTCTTCGGTTCATGGAACAAGAAAGAAGGTGGTCGTCTCTTCCTTGTCGAACCATCTGGATTAAACTATGAATATAAAGCATGGGCTGTCGGAAAACACCGACAAGCAGCCAAAGCCGAAATTGAGAAACTGAAAATTGACCAATTAGACATCCAAGACTTGGTGAAGGAAGCCGCTCGAATCATCATCGCTATTCGTGACGAAAACAAAGACAAGAATGTGCAGATCGAAATGGGATGGGTTGGAGAGCACACGAATGGAAAATATGAGACGATTCCCGAAGATGTTGTATCAGCCGCCGAAGAATGGGCCAACGCCAAACTCGACGAAGATGATATGGAAGATTGAAATGACTTCATATTGATTTTTTCGGTGATCTTTTTCCCTTTAATTTATTGTTTTTTATCCATTTTAAAAATAATGAAAAACACGAAAAACTTCAATTATTCAAATTTCGATTCGAAACATTTTTTGCATTTGTCGTTTTTCCTGTTTTAATTATTGAATTTAATGTCTACCGGTTTCAAATTTTATCCCCGAATGAAAACCTTATTTTTCATTATTCCTGAAAATACCCGTACAGAAAAAAAGAGAAACAGAACTATGCAATCATTTTACTCCTATTTTTCTCCAGGCATTCGAAAACAGCGTTTCGTAGATGTCTATACGTTCTTGTTAACTCCCCCATTCCAGTCTTCAATCCATTGGAAACATAAGCAATTGTAATCTGAAAAAAAACGAAGTTCGGCTTGAAAAATTAACGAAACTAACCTCTTCATCGAGATCCATCATTACGGTACTTCCTCCATATCCTGGATGTCCAACAAGCCATTTGTTCTAAAAAAAAAACAACCACATTGATAGTAAATCAAGTCCTTCACTTACACCTCCATTAGGATGTCTCTCATACAAAAATCCATGTCCCTTTGGAAGTGGTGTCATTACAACTTCATCAATTTCATTAACTTGAGGAGCTCTGAATCGATCAAGCAACTCTTTCGAAAAAAGTTTTCCTTCCTGAACCAATGAGAATAATCTGGCCAAATCGCGAGATTTTGTGATACCCAAAGCAGCGACTTGTTCAATTGCATGAAGATTTGGATTGTTGAATGTGTTTACATCTTGCTCTAATTTGAACCATTCTGGATTGGTTGTTATTTTACGTGCGATCGAGTTTGGTGGACGGAGACCGAATACTGCCAAGACAATTAGAACTCTGAAAAAATATCTGTAAAAGATTTTCAGGATCGAGTAAATGCACCTTGGATCGTGGAGTATTTCTCTACACAAATGTAAAGTTGATGGCATTGATAATCGTGAAACTGTGTGCTCTTCACTTGAAGGCAATCCAATGTGAAAGTCGATGTTGTATATTTCAGCGACTTCTTCGCGGAAGAATACTCCAACTGATCGTTTTTTAGGGTCAGTTCTTCTAACAATTTGATCAACAAGCCATCCATAAGTGATAGCATGATAGCCACTTCTAGTTCCCGGTTCCCAATTGGGTTTCTGATTTTCGATAACATTGCTCATCTTTTTGAAATCTTGCGCGTCTTCAAATCGAATCATCTCATCAAAAGCCGCCAAACCTGCGCGATGAGACATTATCCAGTCAACGGTAATGTTCTCTTTTCCGTTTTTCCCAAATTCCGGCCAGAAACTGATGACTTTGTCGGAATATTTGACATATCCTCGATCAACTAACATTGCCACACAGATTGCTCCAACAGCTTTTGTTGTGCTGAATACAACGGTTCTGGTTTCATCGGTCCATTTTCGGCCTGACGCTTTATCTGCGTATCCACCTTGCAGATCGATTATTGGAACGCCTTTATGGTATACTGTGATTGATGCACCTTCACGTTCCCATCCATCAGCGAAGTTGCGACTGAAAAAAAAAGTCCAGTATACCATTCGATTCCTCTTGACTAGGGGAAGCTAGCTATTTGTTCAGGAACTTGATTTAGATCAGAAAACAAATGTAAAAAGAGATACTAAATTACTTCAAGAAATCGCTGTAAGACCCGACAACCTGAATGTGTGCGCCTTCAATGTCACTGTAATCAGTTTTTCTTCTCTTTTTCCCGTCGCCACGCCGAACAAATATTCCTAGTCGATTTTCCAAAGGTACGTTGTTCATTTCGTTCTATTTTCCAATTAAATAAAACCAATGTCGTCGTTTTGGTGAATTGCCAATCGGCTGTATTACAAAAGATGCGACCAAAAAGAAAAACTGAATAAAATAAACAAAATGGTTTACACTAAATTTTCTGATTTGACATTGATATAGAAAAAAGTGAGAATTTCATGTCTGCCCGCGCTTTAATTTCAAGGGTCATCTCATATGAGATATTTATTGTAAAAATTGTCGAACTTTATGAGATAAAGAGAATCGAAAGTGAGAATTCTGTAGATAATCTAGCCTCAATTTTTCTTCAAATTTAGTTGGATTGAGATGGGAGTAACTTGTAAAACGTTATTGAGCTTAATACCTTAGAATATCTGCTACTTCAAAATAAAAAATAATGATAAAAGCATATTATTCACCTAATTTCCGAGTATCTGTGATTTGAAGCTTGGAGTATAACGCCTTCTACTAATGCTATAAATATTTTCTGACTTTTATACTAATACTAAAAGCCCCATTCATTGTCAAAAAACCGCTAACTTACCGAAAAACTTTCTCAACTTTCTCATAACCGGGTGCCACACTTCCCACAAGGTTATCCAATACACTCGACGAGGACATATTCAAAGTGGAAAAATCGTGAATGGCAATTTGTTGAAGTATCCAAGTAGCAAACAACCACGCCCCCAAGAATTGAAATGAACTATAAAAAAAGCGAAATTTGTTTGACAAGAGAAGGAGGAGAAAAAAAGATGCTTGTTGTTATTGTTGTATTAACAAGATGCAACAGAGGTCATTGTTTCTTTGTTTTAGACAGAAGAAGCTAATTATTTCAGAGAGGCTGAATTATTTGAGACCAGTGAGAGAACTTTTGTGGAAACAAGATGTTGACCATTGTTTGGGGTTGTAATTTCATATGACATCAGCCTAAACATGAACTGATTTTTGTCAGTAACGTTTAAAAAATATGGAAGAAAAACCAAAATAAAACCTCTGTTGACCCGATTTATCTATAAATCGACAACATTTATCACTATAACGCATAGGCTATATTTTCAAGTAAAGTTTTTTTCTATGAATAGTCATTTTTGAGAATGTCTGAGTCAGACAAGAAACTCCTAAACTTTAATATAACTCAACTGTTACTTCGTTCCAACTATCTACCTAGTCCTGAATTTCGAAATTAAGGATCTTTAAATGACACTCCAGTAGTCTAATGAAACTAGCGACAACTTGTGTCCAAGTGTACTTTGACCTTTATTCGGAAAAATGGAAAACGGGGGAACCAAACCGTGCATCTCACTTGAGCAGAGTTTTTTTTAAGTCAAAAATGATGTGATTTGAAAATATTCGGTTACATTAAAGCGAAAAACATGACTCATACTTCCTTCCTTATTTAAATAGCAAAGTAATGTGGACAATTGCCTGTCAAGAAAAAATCAGATTCTATTTAGAGAGTTGAGAGTGATAATGTAATTTAAAACATCAGAAAAATTAATCCTTTCAAATGAAACATTCCCACCGTTTACAAGTAGACTAAAAAGTGAACGATTTTTATGATGTTTACATAACATATTTATGAAAAACAATTATATGGACCGGTTTCACCCCGTATATCCCGAAGAACTACAGACTATGTAGAAGTGAATATAGCCTCCTCACCTGAGAATGAGAAATCGTAGTAGACTTTTACTTTTCTTTTCCATAATTTTTGACCTGAAAAATCGGGAAAATCTCAATTATAGCAAATAAAAAAGTATACATAATAACAAGAAGAGATTAATATGAAAATTATGAAAAAAAAACTAGTTTTTTAGAAAGAGAAAATTGTTATTTTTGATGTGGAAAAATCTGAAAATCGGTTTTTTATCAACAAAAAAAATTAGACTCTATGTGCTAACTATATGTTGTTAAGAAAATGAACTGATAAATGTTATCATCATATAATTTTTAGAAAGTTTGATCAAAAAATGTTTCTGCGTCTCACATTTCATTGTTATCTCTAATTTTTGAGGACAATGTTCAATCAAACTATAATTTATCAAGTAATCGGAATGAAAAATTTTATCATCTGAAAATGGTTTATGACGCAACCAACAAAGGGTTGTAAATTATTTGAAACATCAACTGGCTCCTGGCGAATAAAGAGAATTCGCCAGTTCTTTGGAATAAGCTCAAATTCAGAAAACATGAAATTCCTTGACATAACCCCTGAATGAACCCCTCTTGGTTTTTTTTGCCAACAAGAATACCCTAATAAATTCAAAACACCTCATTTACATATGTTAAGTACATTAGCGGTGGGCACAAAAATCTTTGAGAAATTTACGAAGCAAGAAAAGAATTTATTACATCTTTAGCAGAAAAACAAACGGAAATTGAATTTTGTTCTGAGATTACGGTAGGTCTGAGAATTTCTTTCAGCCCGATTCAGTTCAAAAGCTGGAGTAATTATTTGAGTACAATATTATCTCAAATTGTTTGTGAATTGTTACTATCTAATGACTCTAGTTCCAGATTTTCCTGCCAAAAGAAAAATCTGAAGTTTTTTTGAACGTAAATATCGAATTTGACGTGTAAGTTATCAGGTATAGTGTAGTGTATTAAAAATAAACTGGATTTCAAGAATGAGTAGTACCCAATATTTGGCTTTATTATCAACTTTTTCACCTGTCCTTGGATGAAAACAACATCTGAATTTTCTAGTTTTGTGATCGACATTAATATAAAAAAGTGAAATTGACTTTTTCCCGTGAGAAACAAGAATATGTACTAATCCCGTTGATCCTCAAAAAATCTCGATCACGCTCATTTCGATATCACTTTGCATACATACACCGGTAAATTGAATTTTTAAAATCAAATGATCACTGCAAAAACAGCTGTACATTTCAGAAAAATCTTATTACATTTTGACAAACTTTTTAACCGAAAAGTTTGAGGTATACGTTTTTCAGGAGTTGTAGCGGTTTTTATTTATCCTGTATTAGCCTGGTTGAGGAATTCATGAGCCGGAATGGGCCTTTTTATCAGACTTTTAAGGTATTTTATAGAGTTTGTTAAATCCTAGTAGGTATTCAAACAATGTATTTGATTTTCGTTAACATCTTGTCTCGACCCTAACCATGCTTCATTGGACCTATTTAGGCCCGTCGGTCTTTTTTGAGCATTGTGAAACTGTATTCATCTTGTATCAACCTAGTTTAAGACTATGTGGGCCTAATGCTCTGCGTTTTCATTCTTTAAAATGAGTTTTAATGTCCGATTTTTGCAGTTTTCGAAAATGAACGAGTTTTATGAGGTCTTCGATCACCTGATTCTAATATTTACAGATTGTCTTAACCATTTTAAACGTTTTAGACGTGAACTTCTTTGTCGTTTCAAAAATTAATTTATATCGAAGCTAATTAATTTTTTCATTACAGAATTTGCGAACTTCAAAGTAGAAAACTTAATTTCGTTTGTTATGGTATATAGCAACAATAATATCCAACTTCGAAAAAATCCCCCCTGTTTCCTAAAAAGTCCAATTTCACTCAGATTTCCTGCCACCAAGAAAAAATGAATAAATATAATAGTTCTCTAATAATTTCGTTTCGTTTTTCTCTGCACCCTCCAATTTCACCTAATCTCTCGCCACCTGGCGCCATCAGAATATTTTTTGACATATGTTTAAGGAAGTCAATAATAGCTTCCGATTGAGCCTGGAAAATTTACGAACTACAGTAACCTTTTTTTTCGAATGTTGAAAGTGTCCCTTTCGCGAAAAAAGTTTGAGAACCCAAAATTTTTGAGAAAAATATTAAAAATGCATATAAAACATGTGTATAAAGATGTGTCAAAATTTTTTGAAAACTTTGCATTTTTGATTTTTGTTGTTTTTTAGGATGGGTAAACATGTTATTTTTGAAAGAGACAAGAATACTGTAGGTTCTGAAAAAAAAACAAAAAATTTCAGAATATTATTTTTTTCACTTTTTTTCCAGAAGAAATTTGATATTTGTATGAAAAATCGGGGCAAACAATTCTATTTTATTTTGATACATACTGTTTTTTTCTTTTTTGAAACAAAAACATTTCGGATTGTTTTTTTGAAATTTGAAACCTCCGTTCAGTTTAGTTTCTATGATGATGTTGATGATTATTATTTTCAATATTTCCAAACTCAAAAAAATGCCCTAGCAAACTATTTTTTGTAAAATATTCTTAAAAGTCATGAATTTTTATACACTTCTGCTCCATAATAAAAAAATGATAATATTTTCACACCCTCGAATAAATTTGTTTTTTTTTTTTTTGAAAAATCGGAAATTGTTTTTCGTTTTTCGAGAAACTTGAGCTTTTTTTTATTTTCGCCAGGATTGTCTTCTTCCTTTTTTGGAAATTAAATATTTTTTCAGTATATTTTTTTGACAAAAATAATTTTGTCGCTTCCTTAAAAAAGACGGCACATTCATTTTTTTTTGCTCATTGAAGAGCAAACGAATTTCTTTTTTTTTCGTGGCGAAAAAAAGTTTTTTTTTTCAACTTTTTAATTTAATATTATCTCTTCGCACTCTCACCAGGCCAAGAATTCTTTATGAGCTAAAGTTTTTTTTTTCATTATTTCAGTATTTTCCTGAATACTTTGTTTTGTTTTGTTTCGAAAGTGAAAGTGTAATATTTCATAAAGTACATTAAAGGGTGAGATTTTAGGCAAAGGACTCGAGCCAGTTTTCTGATTTTTGTTTGGAACATGTTCCAGTTTGTAAAGAAGGACTTTTCTTTAATTTTCAACCGTGTCGAAGTATTGGTGTAGTTCTCATGGAATTCATTTGTGAATGTGAATTCTTTACAATTTTACCAGTTTCTCAGTTTTTTATTTGAACATGACTGTATTGATGTTTTCTTCAGCAATATGCTAGTTTTTTTTTTTGAAATTTTTTTGAAAACGAAAAATTTAAATGAAATACATCAATGTTGAACAAAAATTGTTCATGTTGAGAGCAAAGTTAGTTCGTCAGGTTATTTATCTCGAAAGTACAATATGAGCCGTGACTTTTTCGAATTTGACCCCCGATCCAAGGTTTCATTTTATTCACTTTTGTATCCGAAGAGATGTTTGAATTTGTCTTATTTTCACATTCGGGTTCCGGAAGTACGCTTGATTTGATAAAATTTAATAACTTGAACTCACAACAAGTAATTATTGTTTTGGATCATCTTTATAAATAGTTCAAAACCTATTAATGTTTCAGCTGCTCTAATTATTTTCGAATTATTTTCAATAAAGTACTTTTATTTTCGATTGCTCTGGCAAATCAGAAAAACAAAATAAACTAGAGACAAGTTTTGTATAGCATGGAAAAAATACAGTCGAGCTAGTTTCTTTTTTCTAGAGCTATGAGAAATCGCCCAAATCTCACTCTATTCGAGGCGAAAAAATATTTCACTTCAAACCAAAATTCCATCTTGTTTTTATCGTAAACTAGTAGGATCCTTGAGATTTTTCGCATCAGGGGAAAAAATTTCAAAAAAATTTCGAAAATCTTGAGCATTCTTCTTCTTCATCTTCAAGTACCGCCTCTTTGTTCTGCTTTTTGGAAATTTTCATATTTTTTTGCTGTGCCAAAGAAAGACGAATATAATTATATTTTGTTTGATTTTTCCATTTTTCAAAATCTGTTCAAAAATGTTTGTCTCCATTTTCTTCTTCTTCTTTGAAATGTGAATTGTTGTTGTTTTTGCGCGACAAAAATTCAATTTAATTTTCGAAATTCTGTCGTCCTCACATATTAAAATTTCAAGCTTTTTTCTCAATTTTATTCTTGTTAGTCGAAAAGAGAACCAGCCAAATGATTTTTTTGACACGAAATTAAAAAAACCAAAAAAAATTGTTCCGAAATTTTGTTTTGTTTTGTCCGTTCAACTTTTTTAATGAAAAATTCTTCATTTGAAAAATAGAAACCGATTTCATTTATTTGGGTTTTGGTTTTTTGTTCTATATGGTCAACAATTTTTAGCTTTTGAGATCGTACACGAAAATCTGAAAATTGGAAATTATTCTTCTCCTCAATCTGATATTTTAAAATTCCATTGCTAAAGGCTCAAATTTCGTGAATTTTAGCATTTCTGCGATTACGAAATTATCACAATCAACTGTAAGCATATCACAATGAGGACTTTATTTTTATTTTTAGAGATCAAGGCTCCAGGTGTTGAAAATGTCTGGTTTTTCCGAAACACACCTTTGAAAGTATTTATCCCAAAATTTCATTGCAAAATCGTCTCTTGATTTTTTCACAGAGTGGTTTGATATGGACAATTGTTAGTTGAATATTAGGTCAAAATGTTTACATTTCAAAGTTTTTTTTTTCACAAATCTGTGTTTTTCATGAGTTGATCCACCTACGCTGTTACTTTAGTGTTAGTAAATTTTGAAAATTGATGTGGATTTTTTTACTGTTTCATGAAAAGAATGATAACCCCATTGAAAAGAACTCATTAGTACATATGGTTACCAAGATCTCCAGAATCCTCATTTTTCTGTCAAAAACGATGACGTCGAACGAAAGCCGTCTTCCTTTATTTCTGAAACAAAGAAATTTTATGTAAATGAGCTATCCTGGTTTGATTTTTTGATGTTTTAAAATTTGTTAGCGTTAATGTGGAGTTTTTTGGTACGGTGATTCTGATTTGGACGTCAGAATACGCCGAAAATAACTTCTAGAAGTTCAAAACTATCACCGATAAAATTATTGGCATCTAAAATGTGCTGGATTTGAAGTTAAACTGTTTACAAAAAAAACCTGATGACACCGGCGATGTTGAAAAATGAAACTCTTAGTTTGAACTTCACTAGAAAAATTTCAAAATTCCTAACAACTTTTTTTCCTATCTATTAACCTCAAATTTCTTTATCTTCCCATTTTGTTTTTGAAATTCTGAAAGTCGTGGTACTTCAACCTGCCAAGCTGTATGTGTATAAAAAAATCCCAAAGAAAAAATTCCTCCAAAATTTTCCCCTCATTTCTTCTCCTTCTTTCCAAATTTTGTGTTGCCTCAATTCACTTGATTTTTCACTTGAAAACAAAAAAGATTCCATTAGGCCCGAAAAAAAAACGAAGAAAACTTATATTTCGAGGAAAGGAGAAGAAGAAGAAGAAGACAAACTCATTTTGACAGAAAAGGAAAAAAAGTAGCAATTTTATATGCTTCACAAAACTTTCGAAAATTACGTTTGGACCCGATTCTCAAGCACACAAAAAATCATCATCGGAACCTCCGCCGAAAAAAAACGCGATTTCTCATAAATCAAAACTTGAAACTCTCTTCACGAACGAAATAGTGTGATTTGGCAAGAGAGATCATTTTTTTTTTCGAAACGAAATCAACAAATGACACTTTTCAAAGTTCAACCATTCATTTTTTCCCATTTCATCTTGGGCCCTTTCAATATTTTCAAAATATTTTTTTATTTCGAAAAAAAATATTTTAAAATAGAATTAAGTTCGCCATCTGAGCCGTTTGATAAATGAAATTAATTAGTTATAAACACGAAATTTTTCCGAAATTCTCTCTCTATTTCGTTGGTTTTTTTTCTTATATACATACATCTAATAAATAACTACGTTATTTTAACGAGTTTGACAAATTATGTGAGGTCATGACAACCCCAGATGGGAGGCTGAAAAGAGCCCTTCTTTTTTTTTTGGTTGCTCAATTGCCTCCTGTTGAATATGTATATATATATATATTTTCAAAATAAATTGAGAAGGAGTTGAGTCTCTTTTGTTTCTCATAAATCATTAAATGTTTCCTTTTTCTACTTGTTCTGGATCAAAAACGAGTGCACATTTATATTCTTCGAAGTTAATCGGATGTGAAAAAGATTTTGGAAGGAAGGTAGAGAAAAATAGAATGAAGAGAGATTTTGATACAGTAGTCTGAGCGATGTCTAGCATTTTTATAGTTTTGAGGAATATGAATTTTGGTTAAAAACAACATTACATTTAGGTCCTAAATCACCTCTTAAATCTGTGTTTTACATGATTTCTCAATTTCTCATTCCACATTTTCAAGTTGAAATTCAAAATTCGTCTAAATGAATTTTTTTTTCGACAAAATTACCAAATTGCAATTTCGAAATTTTTGTTTATTGAAAATTTAATAAGGCCATGCTCAATTATAAAAAAAATGAGCTTGGTTTCAATTTTCGCCAAATTTTTATAAATGATATAATTTTTTTTTTTCATTTTTATATTTAGAAGTTGTGGTTTCATTTGGAATAATTCTGCGACAAAATGTCGTGACTGTGATTTGTATCACTTTCCAGTTTTATCTGGAAATCTGGAAAATATTTGGACGGAGTTACTAACTTTATATCTTTTAAAGCTTATTCAAAGATTCAATAAATATATTATATCACCAAAATTCGGTAAATCATGAGTTCAAGTCGATGAAAATACTAATAGTTGGAATAATTCAATGAGACGTTAAAAATTATAGTAAAAATTTCGTGCTTAAAGAAACGAACTGAAACTATTTTTTTCTAGAAAGAGTTTTTCTAAGATTCAAATTCGAGTCTGAAGTGAACATTTATTTGATCTTAGTTTTCATGCGCAAATTTTCAGCTTTTTTTAAATGTGTAAAATCAGTGAACATAATTTTCTTGATTTTTTCCAACTTTCAATCCATTTCTAAATAACCAAATTCTTATTTTTTAGGTGGCTCGAATTCCCGCCAACATTCTCGTCCATCGATCCTCTTCATCCCTTGCTTCTTCTTCATCGCCTTCAAAAAGGTAAACTATCTTTTAACCTAATTTCAATATTATAAACGCGAAATTTGAGAGTGTGCGCAAAAACGAGAAGACGAAGAAGAAATGTGAGAGTTGTTAAATCATGAATATTTTACTTGCCAATTAGAGAGCGAATTTTGTAAAGTTGAGAAAAGATTTTCTCCTTCTTCTTCGTCTTCTTCTCCTTTTTTTCGTGCTCGTTGAATATAAAATTTTAGCCAGGCATTGAATTACTTAGCTTGTTAAACTTTTTTTCAATGGCTACTGTAGATCCCTTTTGATATATAGTGTGGTCAACAAAAAAAGATACACACACAACAAAAAAAGTCGTTGAAACAATACGAGAAAAAAGTGCGCGCCAAAAGATGATAAGTGAAGATGGAGTGTGAGCCAGCTCCGCGAGCTCGCGCGGGCAGATAGTTTTTGAAACAAAAATGATTTTTGATGATTTGTTGTAAAGTGTGAGCCATTTTTTTTGTTTTCTTTGTGAGAAACACCTGGATGAGTTACGTTTCAAATAAGTTTTTAAATTTCGAACTAATTTTTTTCGGAGTTCACTACGAAATCGGATTTCTCAAAAAAAAAATCATTCTCAATATATTTTCAAAATTACCTTGATGAGAGGTAGATCCTCAGAATCCACTCTAATGATATACTGAACTTCATAATAGAAGAAATTTTATTGTCATAGATCTAATATTTCAACAACAATCTCGACAACCTAACTTTTTAACCGTTGTGGTTATAGTAATTAAAAGAGCAGTCGAACTTTGAAATTTTCTTCATTCATTTTTTTTTTCCAAATTTTGAAAATCATAACATTTTATAGATTTTGAAATACTGAACAAAACTCGTGAGCAGGTTTTGCATTAATTTTCATAGAATGTCATGTTTCTTTTCCCTGAACGATGAAGATGAAGTCACTGAATTTTGCACATATTTTTTGACGTATTTCTGGCGATAATGAATTTTATTGTTTTTTTTTCGTGCCAGATAACCCTTTTTACCTTCTCACTCAAAGTTGAAGATTTTAGCCAACTGCGGAGCTCATTCTCAATCGTGTGAAAGTTTTTTGTCTTTGTCGAAATCATCAATTTTGAAAGTCATTTGAATTGTAAATTTCGCATGGACGAGTATTTTTCAAATTTTTTGTTTCAGCCTTGCTTAAGTTGAGAACATTACAACTCCCCGAAAGCGTGTTTTCCCTATAAGTATTACAGGTCTAAATACAAAAGTTCATTCACAATACAGTTTTTTTTTTCTTTTAGTTTCTAACCCACTTTCTCATGTATACGAAAAATTAGTCACCTAAAAAGAATAAAAGAAAATATGCAAAACTAGAGCAACAAAAAACGTGAGTAAGGTTTACTAATAAACCAAAAACCGACACAATGACGAATTGTTTTTTTTTCTGCTGCTTATTTCACGAAATAGAGTTACAGTAGTCTTTTTTTTGATGAATTTCTAATATCCTTAAATCCCTTTACATCATCAACAGGCAGATTAAAAATTCGTGAAAAATGTTGGAAAAAGGCAGGCGAGATGAGAAAAAAAATGGAATCTAATTTGTATTCATAAATGAAAGTTTTTGGTTGAAATTGAATGGAATGGAATCAAATTTAATTTTTTTTTTCATTTTCCTGGAAGAAAAAAAGATTTTATTTTTTACGAACCAGTTTTTGGACCACCCTCAGAAATTTGTTCTCTTTTTTTCACGAAAAAAGTAATTAGCTTGAATGACTTTTTTGATATCAAACGCTGGATTTTGTTTCCATGAAATGTACCTGGCTCAGGATGTCACTTCAAAACATATCACAAGCAAAAAATGAACGAAAGCAAAAATAATTTATTTGTGTTGTGCGAATGAATGTTGAAAAAGTTTTGAGACGGCAACTGTTTTCAACAAAGTGAATCGAGGTTTTTTTTTCTCGTTCATTCGCTGTTCTGTGAAATGGGTTTTTTCGAAATTTCGTTTTTAATTGACTTGCTAGTGAGATTTTTGGTTTTTCATTGCCGCTTGACGAATGAAATGGGGGTTTTCAAAAGAATTTTCTCGTACACTTGTCTAATTGTCAGGAAAAGATTTTCACTGAAAAGGTTCCAAAAGTGTGAGCCAATAATTTCAGAAAAATCCTTCAAACTCAACTGAACTCGTGTTTTTTTTTTTATTTTTAAATTTTGTTTTTGTTTTTCAGTTTTTAATTGTGTCTGCCTCGTTTTAAATTGAACGTGATAAGTTCAAGTTGGTTTCCGACAATGTAGAAAACTCAAAAAAGAATTTTCTGGTTTTTTCCAATGCCAAAATCAAATAATACTTGGCGAAGAACCCTAACGATAAAAATAAAAAATTTGGTTGTAATAAGTTTTCAATTTTTTTAATTCCTGAAGCATGAGCTCGAAGTTGTCTGTTGCCATTCTGTTCAGCGGTTCAGCATATATTGTCTCGAAAGCTGAAAACTTATATTCTTCGGTTTTGATCTATTAAAATTCTCGCCCATAGCAATTCTAAAATTTGTTCATAGAACTGAATAAATGTGTAGATATTATAGATTCGATTCTGGTTTTCAGAGACGAGCCTATTCAGCCGGATTGAACTTTAAACCATGACAGGGTCAGTTTCTGGAAAGCCAGACTATTTCCTAGAAAATTTCTTGATTTTGTCTGAAATATAGACTGAAAGCCTGAATAGGAAAGTTGCGACAGGTGCCTGGTGAGTATTATCTTCCAAGATCCTTCTATATACATAGTTTCGTTTCCAGCTCCCATGTCTTCCTAAACCAGGACACTATTATTATTGATTCAGAGCTAATAGCTACAAATAACGAAATCATTATTTTTAGAAATAATCACCTAATTTCAGTGATACACACAAAATCGTAGTTTTACAAGGTTCTGATCGTGCTCTTTTTTGACTCTTGATGTTCAGAATATATTTTCAGTAGCCAATGATCTTTCTCCATTTGAAAGTATATGAACTACAATTAATTTATTTCTCATTTATTTAAAACACAAAGCTCGCCGAAAATTGTATTCTTCTAATGACTTCTGACGTTTTGTATCAAAAATAATTTAATCTATCCTTCCTTGCCTGCTCTCCTGCCTTTCTGCCTTCATCCAGAAAAATATTATTATTATTAATAATAGAATAAGTGATTTCTCGAATAATATATATATATATTAAGAACACTCACTAATCCGCAGCCCCTAAAATCGAATTTTCTGAAAACTTTTTTTTTATTTTCTTACTTTCATCACCCCACCATGTTCGTCGTTTTTCTGCCATTGGCAATTCAAAACTCCGCCCATTTGTTCAGTGTGTGTTTTTTCCGAAATTTCAAAGTCTCCTCCTCCCTTTTTCGTCTTGTGCTCTCGCCGAAATTCGTTCGAAGCCACGCCCACATTTTTTTTTCCTTCTTCGAAGAGCGCATTTTACCGTAGGCTGCCATTTCTTAGCTTTTTCCGCTTTGTTGAACTTGGGTTTTTTGTTCGTTTTTTTCGAGTTTAGGTACCGTAGGTTGCAATAACAATTCTATTTTAAACAAAAAAAGTTTTTTTTGTGGGAATTTCGAGAATTTTCCGTATGATTCATTTACGATTTCAAAATCGATAGAAATAGATTTTTATTTCATAAAAAAATGTAAATTTTTTATAATATTAGCATTTTTTCTGTCGTTCCACGAATAGGCGGCGGCTTTTTCTTTTCTTTTGGTATGCTTGGCTTTTTTTTTCTTACAAATGACCGCTGACCCGTTCGTCTTGTTTGACTAGCCATTTTTTGCCTGTGCTCTGCAGTTGTTTCAGTAAACATTCAGATAGAAGAAGGAGAAGAGTGAGTGGACTGTTTGAAGAGAGACTCAGATTTGTATCAATATAATAATGTTCTGCCTGTTTTTGGGTCGGGCGGGCTGGCGGCGAATAAGATTTTGGAATTCGTGTTGTTTCCTTTTTTCGGGAGAGAAATGGTTAAAAATAGATAATGTTTAATTTTATTTTTTTTTCTTGCTCGGTTTGCGAAAAAGGTTGCTTGTTGAACATATGAACGCGATCTATGTTTTTTTTTGTGTTTTAAAATCACTGACAATGGATCAGGTCTTTGTTGGCAGATTTTTCTCATTCTCTCATGTTACTTCGAATATTTTAGAACTTTGTAGCCTTTTAACACGACCTAGAAGTTTGAACATTCTTTCTGAATTTCTGTTTTCATCTTGGTGAAGCTCAAGTTCGAAAATGACTAGAAACATAATTAAACGAGACAGGATAACTTTCTCCTGATAATTAAAAGAACTGAAATTGAGAATAAAAATCATCATTCCAGTTTCCCAGGTAACAAATTTTTGGCACACATGAGTCACTGCTCTTTCAAATTCGAGTCGAATTCGACAAATAATGTTTTTAATCGATTTTCAAGGTCTCTAAGCGTTTTTTTTAAGTCAGAACTTTTTTGAAATAGAACTTCTGGATATGATTTGACTTTGAATATGGGCGGAGCTTTTATGCAATTATCTGGCATAGTTTTCTAGTCATTAGACTTCTGAATTGCAAATTATATTTTTGTAGTTCTTTAAACGTCACATCACCTGGTAACTAGCTGATGATTAACCTTTGGTTCTATTTGGAAATACAGACCAAAAAATTGTCTGAAAATTGAAAGTCATTGTTTAAATCTTTTTCATGCAAAGTTTATGCAACGCGTTCACTATCAAAATCATTCTGAACCAATTTCTGAAATCGAAGATAAGAAAATTTTAGAGTTCCAGAAGTTGGATGAAGTAAATCGAGTTTAGAAATGAGCCGGAAGAGTTTTACTGTCATCGGCTTAGGAGAGTTTTGATTGGATTAGTAAAGTTCAAACCATCATAATCAAGAAAATGACGAATATTCTTTGAAGATATCACCCAAAAAAGACCAGAACTTCATTTCAACTTCCAACCTGGTTGCTCAGGTTCACACACTATGACATGTTTCAAAAATCGTTGATTTCCTCTTTGCTCATAAATTGACCGTTTGCCAAACGTTGTATTAAAACAAACAAATATGAATTCTCTTCTACTCTACCTATTACTTACCGTACCTCTTGCAGGACCTCTTCTTCTAACCCATTTTTCTCATAATAAAAATTCGAAAATTTTTGAAAATATTTTCTCACGTTGAATGGCCAACTTTTTTGGTATGTATTTCGATTGTATAATTAGACCACCTCTCAACCCAATTTGTCTTATTCTTCTTCTTCGTTTTTTTTTTCGTCTCGAGAGCTCAATTACACATACATGTATGTGTATGTATTTTAATTGTATTATGATTCGTATTCTTATTATGTACAGTACATGAAGCTAATAGCTTTTTTTTTTCTTCTGCTCCACATTCACACCTTTTGAAAACAAGAATATTATTGTGAGGAATGAGAAAAATAAACAGACATTGTGAATGGACGAGAAAACAACTTGAATGTATCGAAGAGAGAGAGAGAAAAGAGCAACGGGATGGATGGATGATGATGATAGATTCATGCGAGAACACCAAAAAACAACAAACAATTTTCTCATGTTTTGTTGTCGCTTCCTGTTAGGTTTTTTGAAAAACCAACCTTGCAAGCGACACGTGCCGAATTTCAAAAGGTGTTCGTTGAAAGAGACGCGCACAGTTTTTACAAGGGCAAGATTTCCTGACTGGCAAGAAGTTGGCGAGCTCTTCTAATGATGGAAGCTATGAAAAAATGCCGTTGAATTATTGCATCATCATTCATCCAGACAAAAGTACTTAAAATCAGATTCATTTAAAAAATGTCAAGAAATACTTTAAAGAATCTGACAAAGCCTCATGTCCTACGGATTCTTCTATTTAGATCGAACAAGAATTTTTTTTTAAACAATTGAGAACTTGTCGAGGAACTTTGTTTAATTTTAGGTCTGATTTTCATCAAACGTTAAATTTATATCATATATCTTCGGTTTTGGAACCTCATCCAAATGAGCCAAAACCAGCACAACAATTACGAACCTGAAAATTGTTTTTCTATGAAGTTTCAGCCTGAAAATGGAAATTTTTTCATTTGAAATTTCATCTAGTTTTCCGCATTTTAAAATACAGAAAATCAAAAACAAATTATTTAATAAATGTCACTTTATGTTATAAAGGACACCTATGAATGCAGGTGAACTTGGTCTTTTTCGAAAGTGCGTCTCAGAAGAGGTATAATCCCCAAAGCGTTTTCTGTAAAAGCTAGTAGTTCTTCGAGGAGATAGGTGATAAAGTTGATATTGACAAAATTCAACAAAGTATGCCTAAATTTTCCCAGTGTGTGTTTAGAAAAATGAGAAACAATCAGGAATTTTGTGATTCATCAATTTCAGTTAGCTGAATCGACTTAGTCCTGTGACAACCTGTGACAGTTTTGTGTCAACACACGCATGTGAAAATTCAGATTTTTTCTTTATCTTTTTCGAAAATAGTTTTCCAAGCAGAAAGTTTGATATGATATTTTGAGATAATTCCATTAATTAAAACAGTTCCCATGTGAGGTATGTTAATCCTTTCACTGAACTCAGATTCTGATTTCTTTGAATGATCTCTAGCTCAGTTTGAATAACCTCTCCCTTTCTCTCCCTAAAACATTTCGACCATTCTAAAAACAGTGACTCATGTCACAATTTATTGTGTTCAAAGGAACCAACTCTTCTAAACGATAATTGAAAAGTTTTGTTTAAAAAAACCAAAAAAAAACTGCGTATGACTCAAAAACTGCTCCATTTTCTATCAATAAAACGTGTGATTTTTCTCATACCGAATTACCCCCCAAAACAATACGCATAATATAATCGTACTGTACATCTATTGCTTCTTCTTCTTCTTCGTCTTTTTCTTATTCTCATTAATGTATACTAGACCAATTATTTCATTTTTACAAGTGGTTTGGTTGGATTTTGATTGTGTTTTTAATTACAGAATGGCTGGGTTTTTGATCTATATATTTTCGATATTTTGTCAGGTTTTTCGAAAATTTCAATTTCCTTCTCACTTCCCCCCTAAATAATCCTCTAATTGGCTAGGCTCACGATTATTTCAAAAATAATATATTTTGATGATGCTCATAAGATATTAATTCAACTTGAAAGGATTCAAGGATTACTGTAGTTTTTCGAATTTTCTCTGCCTGCCGCTAGGCTTCTTCTTCTTCACATATACGCATAGGTAAATAATAAATCCTTGCTTGCTCGCTATTAAATAAAATTTTAGTTATGTTATTATTATAATCCGTGGACATTTTCTGGATGAGGGTCGCTATTATTTTGTTTATTATTACTACTATTATGCAGGAGAAAAAGGGGAGAAACGGAGAGATTTTATTATGGAAATTAGGAGTAGCTAAGGTGGATGAAAAAGGGGAGGAAATTGAGCTGAAACATGGCTAGTTTTGCATAAATGTGATTATATTATAATTGTTATTGCAAGAGGGTGGGGGCTTGACGCAACATTCAGTATAGAAGTTCAAAGGCCAAATAACTGGAACCCTCAGGAGTGATGACTAAGTTCGTCAAGAAAACTTTCACTAGAGCCCACGTGAGAGCTATGAACTCCAAAATGTCCGAGGATAATCTGAAATTTTCAGAACCGTTCTCAAAATTGTAGTTTGTAGAAAACGGGAAAAATCTGAACGATTTCCATTTGTTTAAAAATCTTCTAAATCTTGCCACAAAAACGAAAATTGTCAATAAGATCTCCTTTTTTTTTGAAAACTTGATTCGAATTTGATTCAGAGAACTTGTTGAAAATTGGGATCTGTTTTATGAACCCGACTTTATAAGAAGCGGTCTATTTTTTGCTCCAGTAGCTGGATTGTCATCTCACCAGTTTCTTGTAAATTTACCACTGAAATTCAAACTTCTTTCATTTTTCGTTCATTTCGTAAACTCTGAAAATGTTTTATCCCGAAAATCCAAGAGTTTTCCAAGTCCAATGAATGTAGAGTTAAATTTTGGATCTGGGCTCAAAAAAATGAAGGTACACGTTGTCCATTTTGTAGTTCCTAATACAAAATCCGAGGTAGTTTATGATTCCAGTGGTTATTCAGTTTAAGAAAACATGTTTTTGCCAATATTTTTCAAAGAAGAATAGCAAAAATGAGAAATAATTCGGTGATTTTGTTCTTGAAACACACGAAGTTCAAAATTAAATATCTGTTAGATTAGACAACGTTAAGTGATACTGTTATTTTTTCGACGTTGTTCTATAGTTTTAACTTACCAATCTCTCAAACATTCCCCTTTTCTATATCACTTTTTTTGTCCATCATCACCCTCCCAACCAGCCAAACAAAAATGCAAACTTTTGCCCTGTCCCTCATAAAATGACCATTTGAATATGAATTGAATACAATGAATATATTGAACCGTGAGAACATCATTTTTGAGCCCCAGAAATGTTTTTTAGGACATTTGAGAAAACTGCTGCAATTAAAATTTGACAGACTCGTTATCTAGGTGGCCTTTATCAGAATTTTGAATTTTTATTGGACACAGAAATGGTTTTTGAAACTTCCATTTTTTTTGCAGAATTTGAAGTCAAAATTTTAATTGTTCAGTTTTGGGTAAAAATCTGATAAATGGGGCAGCCAGTTTGGCGCCAAAATAACAGATTTAAAATTTAGAACTTGTTGTTTACATATATTTTGAAAATAGTTAATTTCATTTTTTAAAATATGTATTCCCTCAACTGATAAGAGGGTCACATTTCATTAAACCACAGAAAAAAATTGAAAAGGAATGTTTCAAAATTGGTTTTTTCTTGGGAAAAAAAATAAATTTTTTCCAAAATAGAAAGTATTCGATTTTCGAAATTCTCCTCTCTTTTTGAATACCCGGTTAATTGAATTGTTGGCAGGAAAAATTTTGAAATTTTTTCGAATTTTACATGTTTTCCTTCCTCCCTTCTTTTTCCATCCCTTCTTTTTCTTCTTCTTCTTCTTCTTTAAAACTACAGTACTTTTTTATTCCTAAAATCCCCTGACCCGAATGATTGCGCAATGTAAAGAGAGAAAAACTTCCCGCCTAAATCTTTTTTCTTATAATATTTCTTTTATTTCAAATAAAAAAAGCGACCCCGTCAAGTATGGTCATTTTTTGGCGATCTCTGCGTCTCTTCGGTCATTTGTACTATATCGTCAGAATTATCAGAAATTCGAATGTGTGTTTGTGTCCTTTTTTGATTATATATTTTTTTTATTTGCCAAGTTTTTTTTTCTGTATTTTTGTTTTAGTGGAGATTGATTAGATAGATGGGCGGGGTCAGGAATAGACTAGAAATTCCAGCGATTTTTGGAAGGAAAACAAAGGTTCTCAAAAGGATAAGACACGGAAACTGAGTTCTACAGTACCTCAAACGACTAAAGGCAAAATTCTTTGAAAACTATCGTAATCCTCATTGTAGGTTTTCAAAGATTAGAAATTCAGAAGATCGGTTTTTTTTTGAAAGAGCTTTTTCCATATCATGATCGATATAGCGCTCCCTGAATATATTATTTGAACCTTTTGAAAACTGACAAACATGAAGATTCACTTCCCAAAAATCAACAATTTTTAGGGCCATGTTTCTGGTGCTCAGAATGGAGCTATGTACTTCGAGATCAGCGGGGTGCAGAGCTCCAGAGTGAGCAACAGATACTCGCGCAATGAGCAGAGAGAATAAACATTAGGTCAATGACCTGGTTTTGGAAAAGTCCATAACAGTAGAGAAGATTCTTCCAGCCGACTGACGCTAAAACTGCTGATCACAGTTCAACAGTATACAGAGACCTAGAAAATTTTAACTTGTCCTGAAGCATGAAAACAACTTTTTTTTCAAATTCTCCTTTTCCAACATTTTTTCTTTCAAAGTATACAATTTCTCACAAAAAACCTCACACATTGAATCACCAGCAACTGAACCGCGCGCGCGCATTTTTTTTTGTCTTAACCACATTTCTCAACCGCCAGATGGTTTTTTTGAACAAATTCGAAACAAAAAGCTTTTTCCAACTAGCGGCGAACACCATTTATGAATCAGTTGTACTTTTTTCCCCCCAAAAAAAGTAGTAAAAAACTTCTGAAAGGTGTGACGTGTCATGCTTCTTTGAGAAGAAGCCGCGGTTTTGAATTTTCCGCTCTTTTTTGTACCCGCCCATTTTTTGTTTTTTTGAATTCGGCAAAGTTGTGTGCGCGGTCTTCTGACCGCTTCTGTACTTTTCGGTTTTCCACTTTTTTTCTTGAAAAAAGTTACCTTTCAGCTTGAAAAACTTAGAACCATGAACGAGAGCTAATATATCTACATTACCCCAAACAACCTGCGCATCTTATACAGTTACACGTTGAGAACGTGAAGTTTTATGTGCAGGTACGGTATTGTGAAAAGTTCCATTATTCCACGAATCATGAGTTTTTTAGAGAATAATTTTAAAAGTACAGTGTGTTTTTTTCTGAAACGCCGCAAAATTTGGAATTTCCCTTTCTCTTTAGATCCCACCCTTTTTTATTTTACAAAAAAAGGAAGAAAAAGAGAACAGATACTGTAATCCTCAATGAGAAAAAAGTGGAAAATGATATGACGTCATATATCATATCTCCTATTTTCAATCGTTTTCGTCCTTCTTTCTCCCCCACCATTCAATCCACCAATTATATTATTTACCTGCTCGCCCTCTTTCTCTTTCTCTCTGCGTTTTCTTCCTCATCCCCCCCTTTTTCTAAAATTTCGACAAATAGTCCACTACAATGATTACGCAACTCCAACTGACCTCTCCGCGTTTTTTATTCCATTCATTTGTCTGCATCTTCCTCGTTTCACACACTCTCTCACTCTGTGTGCACCAAACCGAATGGTGGAGAAAAAAAGAAGTGCAACATAAGCAAAAAACAAAATAAAACGGCACACACACACTCTGACACAGACGTTTTTTTTTTCTCTTTATTATTTGTTCGCATCATTTCTGTTGGGTGGCGGTCTTGGTGGGCATTTTCATTTTATGCACGCCCTAAATTTATGAAATAGAGAGGTACTGTAGATGTGTGCGTCTATGCCTGTGGTTTTGAGGCGGTCGTTTTTTTTGTGGACAATGCCCTGAGGGGTCCAATGCTCTTTGACCACTTTGGGCCGGATAAAAGCCTGATCATGTCCGCCTAGTCCAGCCCGGGCTCTTGAAGTGGACCCTTTCTTGTGAAAGAAGCCCAGAGGGGAATCCGATTCTTTTGTCAAGTACAGGGGCCGAGGCATAGCCCGGTCACATTTTTTAAGAAGAAAAATCGGGCTTCGCAATGAGTCCTGACTGAATTGTAATCGGGCCGGTCCGAGACGTCCCGACTCGGCCCTAACGACATCTCTGTCTGACCTTATTTTACCAGATATTTTCAGTTTGTTGGAAATTTCACTTTTTTTTTTTTGCAAAAAAAACTTTTGAAATAGTCTAATTAGTAAACTCTTTTTTTTTGCGTTTCTTCTCTGGTGCCCGTTTGAATTTCGTTGTTCAACTCTGGGCGCGCGCGCACCAGCAAAATCAATCATTTTCAACTCGAAAATTTGTGCATTTTTTGTGGCCACGATTTTTTTTGTAGACTAGAGAGCCACTCCCTGATTTTATTATATATTTTTTGAAATAAAAGAAAAAAACGGAAAAAAATTTCGTCGAAATTTTCGAGAAACTTGATTAGCTAAATTTTGCGACGGCGACGCCGCGGTCTCTTTTTTCCGGCCCCTGACTGACTTTATTTTTTTTATTTATTGAAGAAAAAGAATAATTTGGTTTGTTATGAAACTTAAAAAATTGGTTTTTTTTTCGATAATTATTTAAGAAACCTGTCAGGTTACAGGAGTACTGTATTTCGAAATAAATTCCAGCTCTGATTTGATTTCAACGAAAATGTGAAATTCTGAATATACTCTCTAAAAAACAAGCTAAAATTTTTCAAGAGCCTGGCTGAAATGAAGCGCGCGAAAATTCAACTGTTTTATATCTTATCTCGTTCTCTCTACCGTACCACTCGCATTCCAACCCCTCAACAAAAACAATATTTCAGGTCTCTTCAACTTCACTCCATCCAACGCGACGATCCGAAATAGGTATGTTTAGTATTCTAACCATCATCGCCCAAAAAAGGGACGGAAAGAGAAATAATGGGGAATATTTATCATTTGATTTGATTTGATCATCATTTTTCGAAGGGCAACACGCAGCCAAAGAAAAAAAAACGAAAACGGCGAAAGAAAAATCGGTTTTAGGGGTTTTGACGACTAAATGTTAAAATAGAGGTTTTTTTTGGCTGTTTATCAATTAGGAAAAGGAGAGAAGATCTTCTCATTTTTGATGATTTAAAGTGATAAGCTTTAGTCGTTTTTGTTTCAGCCAAAAAACACAGATTTATGATAAACTACAGTCGTTTGAGAATGTGTGAATTCTTTTAGGGATTACTGTAGTTTTTCCGGTTTTTCTTTTTTTTTTGTGGTTTTAAAAATGATTTATGAGATGATTTTTGATTTGAACAAAATCAAAATCTTTTTTTTTTTCTTCGTTTCGAAAATTCTTATCATATAGGGTTCTTCTAATTATATTTTATTAGCCAAATTTTAATTTTTCTCGTGTCAATTTCTTATCATTTTCACAGTAAAAAAAGAACTTTTTTGACCTGAAGTGATAAAAATTTGAAATTGGATTGTTTCGCGGCGAAACCCAAAAATTCCAGAGTGTTATCAATCGTTTGGAAAAAATCGGATAATTGTGTGTGTTCTGCCTCTTCATACAGTACCTTTTCTTCTAAAAAAAAAAATAGGTGTCAAAAAAAAGAACTTATCAATTTAAAAAGAAGAACGAATTCCATTTTTTTGGCTGCGCGAGAAAAATTTCGAATTCGTGTGATCAATTCATTATTTTCACATTTTTTTTCGGTGAAAATGATAAGGGGAATTATCAAATTTTTTCCGCAAAATTTGTCTTCTTCTCTTATCTCAAATATGTGTTTAATTTTTCAATTTAGTGTTTCTCTTCGGCGTGTTTTTCTACCGTTTTTTGCACTTTTTGGGGTTAAGCTTATAGGTACTTTAAAATGATAGAAAATCTTGAAGACCTGCATATCAAAATTCTCCTCTTGGTTATGAGAATAAGAAATATATGAAGGTTCTCTAAGGTACTGTGGAGTGCATGATTTTCAGCGCCGAAACTCTTTTCATAAAATCGAGCAACTGTAGTTTTTGTAATGTGTCTATTTCTACTTTGAGCACATTTTTCATTCAAAAACAAACAATTAGCTCCCATTTTTGGGTGAAAAGTTTATTTTTAGAAATTCGAATTTTCAACAGATGCCAAAAAATCTGAATTTTTCTCAATTTTCAATGAGAGGATCTCAAAATCTAATAATTTTCTGTCCAATTTTCATTTCCGGAGTACTGTACTTTTGTGGGGCAGAATTTTTTCTTCTTTTCCCCGATAAAAATGACGTCATGTGTCTGGAAGGTTTTCTATTAATATTTTTGTCTCAAAAAGTTGGAATTTAAAGGTTCCAAACTATCCATCTACGATAACTGACCTGCGCATCTTACCCGATTTTTCTTGGCAACATCCCAAATTTTTCTCGACTAATCCCCTCCCTATCTCAGCGATTCCTCCCTATCTCAGAAATCCCCTCCCTATCTCAGCGAATCATCTTTGAAAAGTGATAAAATGTTGCGCGAGAAAAAAATTTAGAGAAACACAAAAAAACGCAAAATTTTTATTGACCAAAGTACTTCATCAACGTATAGTAGAAGTTGAAAAATCTTGAGATTTTTTTTTGAAATTTCGCGTTTTTTGTTCTGTTGCAGTTTTTTCATTGCATCGATTTTCGATCATGTCGAAAAAAAGTTATCCGTTTTTTTCTTGGATTTTGGAACTAGCTGGCTCGTTTTTGAGCAATTTTTTCGGGAGCTACTGTAGTTTTCAGCATGGTGTGCTCTTTGAGCCCGCGAAAAGGGGCATTGTAAAATGGATCTTGAACTAGATCTGTTTTTTTTTTCTGATTTTTGGGTCCAACTTGTTTTGCCAACCATCTTAGAACCTGGGCTACTGTAGTTCTGAAATACAGATACCAATTTATTTGACTTTATCCCGATTGAGTTTTGATCCCGTTTGAACTTCCGTATATCAATTTCAAAAAATATCCGCGCTCTAAACAAAACTAGTGATAAAAGATAGCGAAAAAACGGGAGAGATGAGATGATCAACTTGAAATTTTGTAACAATTGTTTCAAAAAAAAAAAAAAAAANAAAAAAAAAAAAAAAAAACGAAAACGACGACGGCGGCCGAGCAAAAATGTTTGTTTTTTCTCCTATTCGCTCCACTGCCTGTTTATTTTCGTTTCAAGAAATCCCTCTCTCCCTCCCTCGATCTATCTATTTTTGGGCATCCTGGGCAGTCTCTTGAGTTTCATTTTTTTTGTTGCTGTTGCGTATCCCCCCTCCTACAGTACTCCTTCATTGCGCCTCATCCAATGTTTTTTGTCGTTCTGTTCGCATGTTTCGATCATTTTTATCAACGCCTAAACAACAAATGAATGTAATTAGAAGCAAATCCAGTTCATTTCATCCCAAGCAGCAGCCAAAAAAAAAAATTTTTTTTCGACGATTACATTAAAACAAAATAATTTTTTTTTGATGAGACGAACAAGTTTCGAATGACGAACAAGAAGAAGAGAAGCATACTTGAAAATATTATATATGTTTTGAGATTTGGTTGATACTAGAAGTAGTAATTGTAATATACTGACTGTGGAGAAGTAATTAGTTTATATGTGTGAAACTGGATTCACTTTGAGGATTGACTTAAGAAATGAAAGTGTTAGGCTCGGAGTACTGAACTACAAAGATATTAAGATTACTGTAGGTTTTGAGCGAAATTTTGCTCTTTTCAAGAACGGAGAAAGTAACCAGATTGATAACACAGTAACCAGATCTTGATAACTGTACGTCTAGGTTTTCTAGCTGTAAATAACTTACAGTAGTCCGGAGATCTACAATAGGTCAAAGTACCGTCAGATTGGTTCTAGGTTTCAACTTTCCAGTTTCTGTTCTACCGTATCTAGAAGAACCTGCACATCAAAATGACCGTTTTCAGTTGAAAAATCTTCTCCAGAGAACCCTCTAGATGTTTCCCGAACAATTCGAAAAAAAACTTCGAATCTCCACAAACTTTAGCAATTTATCATATTTTGTAAGACAAATTACAATGTAGTCATCTATTTCGGTGCCATCCGGCGGGCGAAAAAAGTATCAATGTGTGTCCATCAGGTGGTCAAAGATTCCTTGTTGTTTTCATTTTGTGTTTTTCAATTTTTTTGGCCATCTTCCTCTCCTCTGCTATTTTAAAAATGCTGCTCCACACTGCTCCACACATGCTTCTTGCCTCAAGAACGTCGCGAACACTTGTCGACTTTCTCTCTTGTTTTTTTACACCGTCCATCTCAGATCGCCGCCACCAATCAAATCATGTTTTGAGACAATTTGATTTTTTTTTCCCGATTTTGCAGCTTTATCCAAAGGTTTTTCTCAAAGAAATGGGAGTTCGGAAAAGTTCTGGATTTTTGTACTTGTGCAATGAAAGTCAGAAAATTTTGCTCCGAAATCACAAAAAACCTGGCCGAAAATTTTTGAAGTGAACTTTAAAATAAACAATTCTGGGAATTCCCAAAAAATTGTTGATTTTATTTTTCGAAACGTATCGTGTTGGCACATTGCTTAAATTTAGTCCTAAAAAGGTCTAGGATTGACCACAGGTTTCGAAAATCTCTTGTTCTTGAGATCTCCGTATTATCTGATTCTAAGCCAAAGTTTAAACCTATAAGCTTATCATTCACAAAGTTGGAAATTTCACTTTTCTTGAGAATTTTCGAAACCCAGAATTCTAGAATGCTCTCTGAAATTTGATCATCAATGAGTGCAGACATTCAGAGTACGATTTTAAGATAAAGGAGATTTGGCTTCAAGATTTCAAAATGATTTGATTTGATGAGAGATGGGCGGATAGATGAAATAGTCGAAAAATACATAATACTTGTTAGTATTTACAAGAATCAACTACTATTCGTATTCTTTTCATACTTCTTCCTCTTCTTATAACAATAATAATTGTAATCCATTAATAATGTTATGAGAAATTATTGTTTAGTGTTGTTTAGAACACTTTTGAAATCGCATCCAGTGTGGATTACTGTATCTTTTTTTTGACGATTTTCATTATTATTATTATTTATTTGGAAACCTAACTTCACAACAAATTGGTGGTCATTTTGCGCGCGTTGCGCGACAAAAGCTGGTTTTTGTATGTGTGTGTGTAATTTGAAAGGTTTTCGGTGATTAGTGTGAAGAAGAAGAAGAAGAACAAGACAAAAATTAGGAAGAAGAGTGATTTATTCAAGTTTTTTTCGCAGTCCTCGTTTTTTTTTTGATTATTAGGCTCCTTTTCTTGTTGAAAAAATTTTATACATCCACATCCCCTCTCATGAAATTGAATTGAACTTTTTTCGAAAAAAATTTTTTTTTGAAAAAAAATTTATCCTTTTTTTGCTATCCCGTATAACCTTCCCAAAAAAAAAATGGATTTTTATGCGAGTTTTCCGATCGGCAAAAGCAATTAGTCATTGTCCATTGAATTTGTTACAAATAGTGTACCGACTGACTGCGCGGGCTAACAGGCAACGAGGCAGGCAAGCAGGCACGCAATCAGATGTGTTATTGGCTAACCTAGTCTTGTTCGAGCGATGCGATAATCTTGTTGTTGAGAGCGGATTTTTTATTTCGAACTTGGTTGTTGGTTACAGTTTTTTGGCTGGTTTTTTGTACAGCTGATTCGTTTTTTTCTTCTTCAAATCACCTGGATATTTTCATCATTTAAATTACCTAGAGCAAAACAATTTTTTGTTTACTTATTATCTTATTCTCGAAAATTAGAGATTGAAGTAAATTTTTGGTTCTTAAATTTGAAATTGTCTGAAGTTGTAGGTTTAAGAGAAAACATGTTGCAAAAAACCTATCTGGAAACCCGACTGCTGTATGTTTTACCTGGATTACTGTACTTTCTGTCATATTTTGTCGTAGGATATCATGTTTAATTTTTAATGTTGAACCCCTTTTCCTTTATTTCTGAAGTTGGCCAAATTTGTGTGATGTTTGAATAATTTTCATTCATTTTTTCAAATTTCCGCTTTTTCGCATATTTTTCCCGTTTTCATCGAATTTTTCTCATTTCAAAATCCAAAAACTTCATTTTGCATTTGGTTGTTAAAAGAAGCTAATTAAAACCAACATTCTCGGAACGGGTTTTTATGGGATTTGATTATGTTAACAAGTAGTGGATAAGTAGTTCTGTAGGGCGGGTTTTTTTTGTTGCTTCCTTGTCTTCCGCAAAAAACAGAGATTGAAACATGTCTCATTCTCTTTCTCCCTTTCAATTTTTGTTCTCGAAATTATATAACTTTTGAATTGTTCGCAGAATTCGTTTTTTTTTTCGGCGCGCTCGCTCAAAACTACAAATTTTTTGTATTTTTCCTTCTGCGCGCTCACTTTTTCATTTTTCAATTCATGTTATTTTTGTTTTAGTTTTCTCTGAAATTCGCTGACAAGCACTCTCCTGTCTTGCCTTTTGCTTGCTTAAAATCCGATTAGCGTCTTTCGACGCCTTGGGCCATTTACATTCGAAAAAATTGAATTTTTCAAAAAATTTCGCCGCCGGCGTAATTTGCTTTTAAAAAATTATTAGCGGCGGCGGAAATTTGATGAAATTTCTTTCTATTTTTTTTGATTTCTTATCCGCGAGCCCGTGTTTTTTTTTTTGAATTTCCAAGTTCCGCTTTTCTTATTTACGGGATTCCACCAATCTGTATCTAGTTCGTGCTCTATTCTGATTCTCGAAGTCATCCTTCTAGAGTTTTAAGACGTTCTAGCTGAAACTAGACCCCTCCCATTGGTTATACCACATGCTAAGACATTATTTTCCCCCTTTTTATTCTAAAATTCGTAAGAAAGCTTGTCCCTCCGGACTACAAGCCCCGCCCACTTATGGTGGTATAAAAGGGCCATTCGATCGTCATTTCCCTCTCTCTGTCATTATATTGAATAATTGTGTTGTTGTTGTGACAAGTGCATATTAATAACTGCTATTTAACCAATAAACCATATTATAACCAAGTCTACCAACCGAACCACCGAGACATTTGGTGCATCGACCGAGACATTTGGTGCATCCACCGAGACATTTGGTGCATCGACCGGACGTATTCTAGAAGTCGAGAATCTAGTTAGCTTGCGGAAGATAAAGGGTTCTGGCAATACCCTGGGAATTGGTCAATTTAGTAGTGTTGGTAAGTCGCTGAGAAATTGCAATTTTTTCAGGACTGACTTTCAACTGGTACAACTTCAAGGTTGAAGTACAGATTCAGAAGGTTCGGAGAAACCTTACTGAATCACCCTCATTCAACAAAGGATCTACAGGTCAGTTAGATCCTCGGATCGCCGTTTGTTCTGCAAACGAGTAAACCAGTCGTTGACTGAGAGGCCGCTGGCCATAGAAAAGTCTCAAGACTTGAAGAATAAGTCCAAGGACTTAGTGAATTGTCGTTATATTCGACAGTTAGCCGCAAGGCAAAAAGTGAANCTGTCATGAGAGAATGGTAGGAATTGCGAAACGCGCAATGCGACATATGTTAGGGTCAAAGAAGGTTAAAAGAGAAACTTTCGAAACCATTATTTGTCAAGTTGAACATATTGTTAATACAAGACCTATCTCATTCATTGGGGAAGATCCTGATAATTTGAAAAAGTCAGAAGTTTTAAGACCTGTCGATTGCATTTCACCGAAGTGGAAAAGTGTTGCATATAATCTGAAAAATGATGAAGATGAATATTTTGAATACACAAAAATGAGCAGAGAAACTGAAAAGTATGTCAAGCGTTTTTGGGAGCTTTGGCAAAAGCAATATCTTTTGAACAATGACTACTTCACACAAGTTCAACAATTGAAAGGTGCAAGTTGCACAAAAAGCAGAATTCCTAAAATTGGGGAAATCGTTTTGATAAAAGATGAAGCCAAAAAGAGAGAAGATTGGCGTTTAGCGCGAGTCAAAGAGTTGATAAACTCTAGAGATGATTCAATCCGCTCTGCGGTGGTAGTTGTCAATAAAAAAGACACATTCAAAACAATTGAATTAAGAAGAGCTATTAATCAGTTAGTACCTCTAGAAGTTCGAAGGGTAATGAATGAACCTGAAAAACAAGAAGCTGAAAACCTGCAAAAACCAAGCAGGCAAAAATCAGAGAATGTAACGATATCAGTAAAAAATGTGAAATCATTGATTATGATGAGCTTGATGCTTATTTTACCTAGCGTGAATGGAATTACTCCACCATCACCTTTTGGAACTTTACCATCTTGCTCCGCCTACAACTCATCATCTAATCTACACAAAACAACATTCTAATTAACCCGCTGCAACCGATCAAATTACCAGATCAAATTACCGTCTCCGAAAATTGTTTGTAATCATATATAATTGCTTAACTATTGGAAACTTCTGTATTATTGTTTTTAAAATGCTTATCAACTTTGATTGCTTATCCACCTTTCCTCGCCGGGAGTGTCCCTCCGGACTACAAGCCCCGCCCACTTATGGTGGTATAAAAGGGCCATTCGATCGTCATTTCCCTCTCTCTGTCATTATATTGAATAATTGTGTTGTTGTTGTGACAAGTGCATATTAATAACTGCTATTTAACCAATAAACCATATTATAACCAAGTCTACCAACCGAACCACCGAGACAAAGCTGATTGATTAAATTTGCTCGGCAGCAAGTTCCGTGATTTTGGAAATTAATGAAATCGAATTTGTGATCTCTGAAAAATCTAAATTATGAATTAGGATACGAAATTGATTCGCACGACTTCTTATTTTGAAGCACTCAGAAGAGTTTGGATGTTTTCAGACTTGGATTTAGATTTTTCAAAAGTCTCGGATCTCTGATTCTGTGCCTGTGCCTTCAAATATTCGATACTGATACATATGAATTCTCTAACTCGGGTTCTAGATTTAATCTGATTTTGTGATATGACACCAGCTGATTCTGATTCTCGAAAATGTTTTCCAAAAATTCGTAACATTGATTTTGGCTTTTCAGGTGTTGCAAATTCATTTTATTACTTTAGTTTCGTTTTTTGGAATTTCCAATTTTGGCTTGTAGACCTGTTCAAATTCCGCTCCTTTTCCCTCTCAAAAAAAGCGCCGAATTGGTTAGAAACAAATATTTCGCGCAATAAAATGTCAATTTTGTTCGCCAACAAATCCAATT
Source organism: Caenorhabditis sp. 38 MB-2015 (assembly GCA_900536415.3). NCBI lineage: Eukaryota > Metazoa > Nematoda > Chromadorea > Rhabditida > Rhabditidae > Caenorhabditis > Caenorhabditis quiockensis. The sequence goes on along the minus strand of LR549022.1, from coordinate 223,802 downwards.
CTAATTTAGCCTCAAATATACCTATAAAATGTGTGGTTGTCGGCTGGCCACAAGTATCCATAAATCTCCAAAAAATATGCGACTTGTTCTCCTTACTTACTTCTCTTTACCTACCCTCTCATTCATTTTTCAACAATTTTCTGATTAAATTTTTCTCGCGCAGCACCCCGAATTTTATTTCTTTCTTTTTTCGCATAACATATATATATGTATATATATACACCTATGTATGTGATTTTTTAGTTTTTCGAAATTAGTTTTCGGCTTCTAGTGAGAAAATAAGATTTTTTTCCTCTGCATTTGATTGAAAAATTTAAAGGATTACTGTAGGAAATCGAGAAATTTCGAAAATATGAGAAAATCATATTTGTTGTTTTTGGCAAATCTAATTCACCTGGAATTATTTTCAGAAAAAAAATTGGCTGAAAATAAGTTACTCAGAAATCGAAAAAAAACAATATGTAATTTTGGACACACAAAATTTCGTGTCTCGTTTTCGAAGCAAAAACCAAAATTCCCATGAGAAGTGGATTTTTTGAAAAATAATAATTAGAAGAGAAATTGGTTTTTTTTTTCGAAAACTGGATAAAAACTAAATGTTGTGATTATGAAAATAGTGATATATTATCAGACTTTTTTGTATATTACTGATTTATGTGCCCTAGACGGTTAGACATTTGACTTTCAGTTTTAATGTCATGAGTTCGAATCCTCATATGATCGTTTTTTTTATTTCGCGAAGAAAATTAGGACTATCCCAAGAGTTTCTGGATTTCCAAGTCGGTCTATATTATATATAAAGTTATGCATTTTCATATGAAAATATGAAAAATTTAATTTCCCCACGTCGAAAACAACAAGACGAAAAAAAAGTCAATCAAGTTTTTCCAATTTTTTCGCCTGAAAATTAATTGAAAAAAAAAATTTGTCGCGCGCAAAAAATTTTTTTTTGGGGCTGTGATTTTTTTTTTTGAAAACGAACAAACGAAAAAATTATGTTTTTCTCGCTTTTCAAAAGGACTTTTTTAATTATGGGGCTTTCTTGTTTTTGCGTTTTTGAAAAATAAAACTTCTACATCAAAAAAATGAGTATTTCTTTTTTTCAGAATTGGAAATCTGGAGGTGAAAATCGAAAGAGTACTGTAGTTTGTCAGCCAGGAATCGGTCTTCTTCGCGATGAATTCGGTCGATATGCAGCAATTACTTATGTCTATTGATCCGGTGAGTTTTCGAAAAAAAAATGAATCGTAAAAAATTGTATTATAAACAAATAGTTTTTTTTTCCTGGCTGAAAAAAATCGCGAAATTTTGAAACTGAATACATATAAACAAATGGGAAATTCCTAGTCTTTCTCATTCTCGATTTTCGAATTCAATATAACTTTTGAAAAAAAAAGGAGCATTTCTTTTCATTCATAAAAAGTTCACACGGGCGGGCAAAACGACGAATAATTCATTGGTTTAATTAACTTTTTCCTTCTTCTACTTCTACTTTTTTTCTCTCATTGTTCTATGAAAATATAAAAAGTATGAAACAAATTTTTCGAATACATCTATATATCCTATTCGAGTTTTTCATATATTTTTTTCTCGTTTCGAAAATTTTCCTGTTAAATCGCAGGAAACAATTTCGAGAATGTATATTTTATATTATTTTCTGCCCAAAAGTAGGCGCGGATCTTGAAAAAGGGGCGGAGTCGACGGAAAACGACCGTAGTTTTATTGTTTTTATTTTTCTAGAAATTGAGACTTTCAGATAAGCTTTTCTTGATTGGGTTTTTTGGCTTTTGAGATGTGTTTTCTGAGCTAGGTTTGATCTAGAGCTTTGAATGAAAAGCGTTTTGAACAAGATGTATAGGTATTTCTGTGAAAAATCTTTAGGGAATATCATAACAATATAGATCAATTCTGTTGTTCCCATTTAATGTTTTTTGATTTTTTGGGAATCCCACGGAGAATGTCTGAAAATGTTGTAAAGGTCAATCTAAAATACCATGTAAAAAATCCTCTTCAACAAGAAACTCAAGGGATCAACTTCATTTGTAGCCATTGTACCCTTTGAAAACAATTAAAATAATGTTTTCGAATTCTCAAATATCACAATTCGTGTTTATTTTTCAAATGTCAAGAAAACTAAACCAAGTTTTGAACCTCCTAATCCACAGCTTTAAATTCGACGGTTTCTTTGAATTTGAAGCCTGTATTATGTTTCGTGCTCCTTTATAAGCTTAAAACTCGATTTCTATGAACCTATAATTTTTCCACTGAATTTTGTTTATTTTCGAAATGAGACTTTTAGATAAGCTGATTCTCTCTTCTCTTTTTTTTTAGAAATTCGAATTATTTGTTGGTTTAGTTGCTCTTCGAATTTCTGAGAATGTAGTATAAAATTTTAGATTATAGTTTGAGTTTAGAATTCGCTGAACGCCAAAAAAAATTCAATCATGAAAATGTGGTTTTAAAAATCTGAATCCTGTTTTTGAAAATGTTTCATCCAAATTTCGAAATTGGGAATTTCACAACATTATCGTTTTTTTGGTCGTTGAAGTGCATGTTTATACAACTTGGTTTCCAAAAATGAAAGTTTGGGAACATTTTTCAGAATTTCGAATCCCGAAACTTATAGCTCTCTCTCTCTCCAAATTAAAACAACATTGCTCCATAAGTCACAGGCTTTCACAAAATAACAATTTCCCACACTCGCTTTCTGCTGGCTACTACAAATAACCCGAGAAAGAACAACTCCATTGGCCACTTCTCCTTTTTTCATCATTCATCATCATAATTTTGATTCGTATAACAAAATCTTCGAAATCTCACGCAGATTAATCCCCGGGTTTGACTAAATAAATCAGCTCAAGTCGGCTCGACGCCTTAAAATTCAGACCCAACCAAAAAAAAAAACGTGCCGAAAATAATAACTCATCGTAAATTCTTCCAACACAAAATAAAATTTATTTTTCATTTCCATTTTTTTTTCGAAAAAAAAACCAAAACCAAAAATTTTGTTCGCTTTAGTTTTTTTTATTGCTCAACAATTTATGTGTGAAGAATTATAATATCAGCCACAAAATTCTCGGCCAAAAAAAACATTTTTTGAACAATATAAAAGGTGCCAAAACACCTTGTTTTTTTGTCCTGGTGTCAAAATCATAAAACAAAGTATACTTTGAGAAATAAAAGGACCTTTGTCTTCGTCTCCACATCTACGCACACTATTTCGTCTCGGTCGTATCTCTTTTGGTGTTGTGGGTGGTGTACAAAAAAAACAGAGAAGTCAAAAAAATATTAATTATTGTTTGTTTTAGTGGTAGTAGTAGTAGTCGAGTTGGTCTGTTTCTTTCTCTTTTGGGCGTCCTTTTTATGGTGAAATGATTTTTTTTTGAGTTGGTCCTTGGGTTTTAGAGATTTTACCTTCAAAACTTCAGATGAGATCTCGAAAAGTGACAGTAGCGGGTAAATTTTCAAAAAGTGCAGATATCATTTTTGGATTTGAAAATTTCAGATGTGAAATTTGAATTTTGGATATTCAAATTTTGACGTTCCGACCCCTCAAAACGCGAAATCAACGTTTTCATTTTGACGCTTCAGTTCAGGATTTCGAAATTTAAATTTTCAAGCTAGAAGTTTTGAAAAGTGGAAATCTCAATAAGTGAAATTTCAGAATTCAACTTCAGATTTTAAAAATCTGACTTTGAAAGTTCAAACTCTCTTTCCAAATTTTTGAAATTCTTGAAAAAAGATGTCTATTTTCATGATAAACATTTTAAAGTTTGAATTCGGTATATCGAAATATGGTTCTAAACTAAGAATTTGAAATCAAAATTGACTTTTGAACTTTTGAACTGTCTCCGACTTCTCAGAACCCGCCATATCCATAGTTCCAATCAATAAAATTTTGGCGTCCTTTTTTCCAAAATACCTTCCCAAAAATCACTTATCTTCCCAAAAAACAGGCCACTCTGCCGTCTCTTCTACATTTCACACTATTTCTCTCATTTGAATAGTACTCTCTGTTGACCACGCCCCCTTCAATACACCTGGTGTCCTAAAATTCATTTGGTCCCAAACCAGGTATTCATTCATTCATTTCTGAATTTGACAACTTGTTTTTTTCCTCGTCTTCTTTTTTCTTGTTTTCTTGTCCCAAAATAATCTGAAAAATTTCTCTGTCGCAAAAATGTTCATAATTTTCCAATTTTTTAATTAAAAAAAATGAAAATTGAAAAAGTTTTTGAAACGGAAAATTTTATTGCATTTTTTTTTCGAAAATTTTCCCTTTTTAGAGAAAAAAAAAAGTTTTCCCCCTATTTCATTTGATATATTTTTTTGATCTGATATAATTCTCGAAAAACATCCGGATTTCTCCTTATAATACGTACGTTTCAAAAATAAATATAATTTTGTTGGTTTTTTCAGTCAAGCGGAAATCAAGAACTCTTTGCCCAAATGAGTAAGGGAGGACTTTTATCATCGGGTGGAAGCGCTAGCCCATCGTCGTTGGCATCTTCTGGAGCACCATCATCGTCGTCAGTTTTGAATGAGCAAAATGAGGAGAAGGAGCAACAACACGAACCACAGACACAGCAGACACAGGCGCCAAATTGGCTGCAACTTGCGATGCAATCACAAATGCAGCAACAACAGCAGCAACAAAAGCCAACAGTTGATTTGATGGAAATAATGCAGAATGCCAATCCTCAAATTATGGAAATGCTTGCCGCCAATGGGAATCCGGACCTCACCGCACTGCTTGGGCAACTCACTGGCATCTCGTCGGCATCCTCGCACAACGACGATCGTGAAAGCTCTGTCACACCACCACCCACCTCTGTGCCATCATCTCTTGCCGGTCTTATGCTCCCCACCACATCCAACACAAACACAACCGATTCGTGCCAGTCGTCGGTGATTGTGAATGGTGGTAGTGGTGGTGGAGGCGGAGGAGGAGGAAATGATAATGATGCACCATCGACACCGCCAGCAAAGAAGTCAAAGCCATCACCATCAGAGGAATCCACACTGTCAGATGTTCAAGCAGCCAATAATTCATTGATGCAGTGAGTTTGAACGGGTGAAAATTAGAAAGGGGCGGGGCTTATATAGAATGCGAGAAAATAGTGATTTTAAGCTACCTTTAAGCATGGTTTTCTGAAAATTTAGTTAGGCTTAAAAGTGATAACTAGGTTCTGAAGGATTTCATATTGTTCATCTCTTAAAATTTTAGTGTGTTTTCAGAAAATGGGGCGGAGCTTATTTAGAATGGAGGGAAAATAGTGTTTTTGAGCAGGTTTTTTTCAGGGTTTTAGAGCTCAGACTTGCTCTTTGGTTCAAAAAACATGGGCTAAAGATTAAAATTTAAGAAACCTGATTAGTCCTACTTGGGAAGCTCAACTGTGGGATTTGAACGAACTTAGAAGATTTTTTAGAACCATATTTTACAAAAATCCATTTTTTTTCAGATTGTTTGGTGGTTTATTCCCACAGAACATGTCAACACTGCCACTTATTTTCCAATCGCCTCTTCATCAACAGTTTGCCGGTCTTTCAGACTTTGATTCGCCATTATCTGCTATGTCAACGGTAAGTATCATCCTCCTGAATGTCGCTTTTGATAATAATTTTCCTAATTACAGCCAAGTAAAATGGGTGGAAGTGGCGCGGTGAAACGACAATACTCGTCCAATGGCAAAAACTATTGTGATTTGTGTAACAAGGAGGTGTGCAACAAGTATTTCTTGCGTACACATATGCTCAAAATGCACGGAATCGTCATCGATGAGAATAAGACAGTGATTGCGAATATTGATACGACGGAGCGGGAACGAATGGGCAACTTGTCATTCAGATGTGACACTTGTATGACAGAGTTCAAGACACGCAATCTACTCAGAATACACAAACAAGATATTCATGGAGTGATGCCATTGTCGACGCCAAGAACCAACTCAGCCACAACGCCAGTTCAAGGCAAACTATCAGTTCCATCCACACCAACTGCCACAAATAATTCGAGTAGTCATATGGATGATAAATGCAATTTCTGCGACAAGAGAATTCCATCGCTTATGATGGGAATGCATGTTCAACAAGAGCATTTGGGAGGTGGTGGAGCCGCCACAGAATTGCAACAAGTTATGGCACTCTTGAGCGCTCAAAACAATCGCCAAGAAGAAAAGGAGGATCCAAACTTGTTGAAGTGTGGGCAATGCCAGTACGCGACGAGAGATGCGCGCAACATGGAAATGCACCAAGAGCGTCATGAGCAGATGAACGAGGCCAAACAACGGCGTGGAAGTGGCGAAGAGGACGAAGATGAGGCATTGAAATTGACGACAGAAGCGGCACTCAAGATGGTCTGCCAGAATCATCAGTTTGATGATGTGTCGGCCGCGGCTGCGTTGAACTTGAGTCTTCACAAGTCGGTTGGATCGGGTGTCAAAAAGGAGAATGGCGTGGATGAGGATTGTTTGAAGACGAGCAACAATCATATCAATGAGAGAAACTCGCACACGGTAAGTATTTTAGTTTTTTCGTACAGAAAATGAAAAAAAAAATCGAAAACCCATGAAATTGAAGGTTTTCATGTCATTTTTCGACACTTTTTTCAAGATAAAATTGAATTTTTCAATATTAATTTCATCATTTCAGAGTGGCTCAATTTCTCCATCTGGAGATTCGATTCCAGAAGGTTTTGGAAAACCAATCGGAAACGAGAAGAACTACCAAACACAATCCTTCATTGTCAGAAGCAATGACGAGAAAGGTAATATATTTCAACCATTCTCAACATTCAATCAATCAATAATCCCATTTCCAGGTTGCTTCCTCGGCGAGTTTATCGCTCAATTGCCAGTTCGCTCGATCGTCAACGGTCCACGTCAAATCGTCTTTGAACTCATGCCAACCAACTCAGTCCCAAATGGAATCTAAATTGATTCCCATGAAACATGGTCTACAGTTTTTGTTTTATTCATCATCATCAAAGAAAAAAAAGAATAATTATTTTACTAACACATTTTTCATCTTCTTCAACCGATCTCTTCCCCTCATTATTCTGATAATTTCCCTTAACTATTTTATAATTTTCATAGTATTTAACGGGCATATTGAGCCAATATATGTTTTTTATTCAACTTTTTTCAAAATCCCACTCTCCCCATTTTCTCGAGCATCTTTCATATCTTATGCCATGGTACAGTACCCCCTCAATCACCCTGCGCCGAGTTCGAATCGATACAGTACCCTTCTCATTTTTACTGTACAAAAAATATCACGAAATTTGAGATTTTCCATCGGTAAACCCAAAAAATAATTTATTTGTTTTTTTTTTTTTTCTTCTCACCTGCTATTATTTATTATTTTTATATTGTGAAAAGTTTCTTTTCCCCATTTTTTTTACTTTGTCTAATACCATTTTACCAACTTGAATAAAGTAAAAAAATTTTAAACTTGTGTCTTTTTTTTTGGATTCGAATCAATCAGGTATTTGCACCCTGTATTATTTCAGAGAATTTCAGAACATGGTTCTTGTGAATCGGACTGGAATTTGAATCTAAATTGAACGTTTGAATTGGACCGGAAAAAATCCAAGAGATAGTTTTTACAAACTTGTAAGAATAATTGTTGAAGTTTGAAAAACTATTTTTTTTAGTTTTCAGGTTCAAAGAATAAGCCATGGTAAAATTGGGGGAATTTTTTTCAAATAGCAAAAATAAATTTTTTTAAAAGTTATTTTTGGAAAACTTGTTCTTTTTTTGTGATTCTGGTCTAGTTTTGAATTTCGTGGAATGTTTTGGGAGCTATATTTAAGGAGTTCCAAAGAACCATCCAAACTTGTGAATAATAAGAAATTAGCTGTTTGGTTTGGTAAAACTTGATTAGAAATACAGGTGAATTTTGGAATTCAGTTTTCAAAAATCAGAGCTGGTTGCGAATTCGAGACTGGAAAACGACCTTAAAGAAGGTTGCCTGAAAAAATGTGGAAATTATTGGTGTCCTGATCAACATCCCGTTTTCATTTTTTTCGTCACAAACGAACCATTTTGATGCGATTTTGTTGGACTACGTAAATACGGGATATTCAAAGCAATTTAGGTCAATGCTGTAAAAACCTCCGTTGTATATTTTTGAAATCGGGTTCGAAACTATAAGACGTCGTGGGCAGGCTGGTAGTTGTGGGTCGAGCCAAAACGGGGAAAATCTGTTTTTACTATGAACTTCGGCAAGAGCTATTCATTTTCGCCTTCACGTTTCCCCTGGCAAAAGCTGCACTTGCGCAGAATCGGACTCTGAAAAGATTGTTCAAATAGATTTTAATGCTGGATAACCCTTCGATTTCAGGTACCTACCTATTCACACGTTTTCTTCCCACCAAGAAATCAGATTTTGTTTTGTTAATTCCATATGAGAAATGACTAATCCTCCAGGTGGGATATTTCCTGACATCGAATAGAGATGATTAAAACCTTTCTAATAATGAAACATATTTTCACACCTTAAAGTGGATTTACATTAAACAATGCGATGTTAAAGGGGATGACACTTTGATCTTGAATAATTAGCCGAAGAAGGGTTTCCCAAAGGGAAAAAATGGTGATCAGACTTGGAATTCAGTTTTAATTATACAAAGAAATCATATAAGGGATCGAGTAGGCTATCATTGGTGATCACAAAGTTAACGTTGAAACAAAGTCACGTAATTAATCTAATATTTTGTTCGAATTTTTCACGTGAGATTCATTCTAAACCGGTTTTCAAATTCTCATTTTTCGTTTCCTGTCCGAGGTTGATTTGGGATTGTTGGATTTTCAAAATCTTGTGAGGTTTTGAATTTTTCCTGGATTCTTTTTATAGTTCAAAGTTAAAAACAGGTTATGATGAGAAAATTCAAATAAGATTTCCAAACACTTTTCGTAAAGCTTTATTCATTATACCAGAAAAAAACACAAGAATAAAAATAATTTACGATTTTTATTTGGACAAAATATTGCGTTGTGCTTTGTATAGTTGAAGGACAGATTCATTGGACGAGATCCACCAAACTGGAACTTTATGCTGAAATAATAATACTATTGTGTTATGATTTTTATTTTGTAAAATTACATTTCCATGAAGAACAAAGTGCCTTGGATCTGAAGTCACATGTATCATGACACAGTTTTGACCGAATCGTTGTTGGATTCGTGTGAAAACCGGATCGAGATACAAAAGCGAGTTTGTTGAGAAAACATTATCGAGTGGAACTGTTGAAGAGAGTCCAGCCGCTAACAACAACAATTCTATTTTTCCTTGACCAAGTTCTTCACAATGTACGACGTTCACATATTTCTTGTTGGATTTTTTCGACATTTTCTGAACCCATTTCAAACATTTTTCAACACTTTTCCAACGTTGATTGAAGATTTATTGGTGTTTCTCGACAATTTGGCGAACAATCTGTTTTTCTTCTTCATTAACTATACCAATGGATTCGAGAAGTTCTGTAAAAAAATACTCATGATTAAACTATGCGATGTGAAATTTATATATTTAGTAACAATCTCTTACTTCCACTAATAATCGATAGTTTTTCATCAAAACCATTTGAAGTTGCGCACATAGACGTGTTTCTGGAAGCCTCAAACCTCCGTGACAAACTATGATCGAATAATTCATCTCCATACAATTCTGCGTATTTCCTCGTTGTCAGAAGTCTTTGAATTACTGAGTTCAGTAGACCCCAATTGACTTCAGGCACCTAAAAAAAGTGATCTGGGTGTTTGAAAAAATAATAATTATGTACATATATGTCTAAAACAGAAAATTTGTCAGGTTTACGTGTATATAAGCCTTTCACAGATCGGTAACACGCGCTCTATTGATAATCTATAAGTTTTCGCTCTGAAAATGAAATTTAAATTGATTTTTGATATCAAATTCGAATTCTACGTGTAAATATACTCTAGGAAACTTTTTATTTCATAGCTTCATTACTCCGGGAAGTTTATTTTCAAGTAGGAAAAATGAAAATACCGTAGTCCGATGGCAGCGATTTGTGAACGACTATTAAAGTGTTTGAAACAACAAACTGGTAAAAAATTGTTTGCTATAGTCAAAAAAGTCTTTCCAGTCAAAAAAGTCATAGCGTTTATGAGAGAATGTGAAAAACGAAACAACATTTTTATGGAGAAAACCAATGAAAAAACAATGGGAATTTGGAGGAATTTGAAAGGATGATTTTTGAACTCATTTTTCTAGATAGTTACGGTAGGAAACTTATGTAAACAATCGGGATGATACGTTTTAGCATATCGAGAACAAAACCTGATGATAAAAAACTATTTTGTATGTCATAGGTGATCAAGAATGAAAGATCTAGACAAACATCTAATATCCAGCTATGTCCATAGCTCTGGAAATGATCAAAACTGGAGTCGGATCTCGTGTTTTTTCATGAAAAACATACATTGAGACTGTTTTGAACAAAATCCGTCGATAATATGTCGTGAAAACCGCATAATTTAGTCGAACCAGAACCTCTAGAAGGTATTACTGAAACCCTCAGTGTGGCTACGAAAATAGTCCAAACTTCAATGCTAGGGTCGGAATCAAGAGCCAGAAGCTTGCGCTATTTTATACGATAAATTCAAAAACTGGTATACTGTTCAAAAAAATATTCGAACGTGATTTTCCCAAATATGGAAATTTGGCTGATGTTTGATTTTCGATTATCGCTCTGGAAAGCTTCAGGAATTGTACTCAGAACTCATAAAATGGTGTGTACTATTGAATTCAGCGTAAAAACTAACCCTAAAAAGTTTCGCAGTAAATTTTAACCGTTGTGGTGAGAATTTTGACAAAAAACGAAAACTTAATATACTTTTGAGCGGTACTGTACTTATCAACGCTGTGAGTTCTGCAAAATGATGTCTGGATAGCATTGTTATATCCCCAATATCATAAACAAACACAACAGGACTGTCATCTTTTGTCATTCTATTTACCAGTGGTAAAATAACATTTTCAATACGATCTTGATGAAAAGAAGTGTAGAAGCATTTTTCAATATAAGCCGCCGGTGCTATTCTTGATTGATTCGCATTCGCACACATTTGGTCAAGAATCATTTGAACATGGGCAACGTGTGTCGAAGAATTGGTTGTATTCCTTGTATAAATAGATGGCAAACGATTACCATTGTTGTCTGTGGTGAACATTTTTTTTTTTATTCATCATTTTTCAACAAGTTGCTGTTTTATTCAGACCAAAATTCACGGATTGAAAAAATCTTAAAAGTCAGGGTGAAAAAGAAAGAAATCACTTGACCGGTTGAAAAAAGTTGAGTAGAGTAGTTAGGTAATATTGTCAACAAAAATTGTAGGCAAAAATCAATTTTTTGTATTATCGGGACGAAAAAATTAGAGCCTTGGAAGAGAACCAATATGGCCTAGAAAATGCCGACAATACACTTCACGATAGATCAAAAAAGTATTCGAGTCTAATAGTACAAAAAATTGTAATTTCCAGTTGAAATTTGGAATTTGACACGAATTAAAAAATAAGAAAATGTTCCAATACTCCGAGAATGCAATCTCATGTTTTTTTTTTTTAATTTGACAAATTTTAGAAATAATAACAAGTTAATTTTTTCAAGCTCAAAACTTTTTTTGATCTTTTTGAGAGAGAAAGTGTACTGTCGGCATTTTCTAGGCCATATTGGTTCTCTTACAAAGCTCTAATTTTTTCGTCCCGATAATACAATGAAGTATAATGAATGCTTTAAAGCAACCCCTGAAGCTAAAATACATGTCTGTATTAATGATCAACGATAACAAATACTAAAAGTATGACGTGTTCTCTATAACGAACAAAAAAATAATCTCGAAAAGTTCAAAAATGACCGAGCTTGAGTCAAATAACGAAAAAAAGCGAAAATCGTTTTGAAAATTCTTCTCAGCACAATCAGCACAAAGTGTGTCAACACTCTGACCACATACATTTTAATTGACGACTTTTTATTTGAAAATGTGGAGAGAAACAACGTGGACAACGAGAAAAAAGTTCACGTAAAAAATTAAAAAAATTCATCTTTTTAAAACGTGTGTTGAGGTAATTCAAATCTGTTTTCTCATGCGAAATTGGAGTCTCTGAAACACACTTCGCTTAAAATATCGTGATTTCATATTTTGGGATCCTAATTTTAACAGTGTTAACTTCAACTTCCAATAGGTTTTGTCGATTTTGTTTCGTATCGATTTTTAGCTTCAGGTGTTACTTTAAATGATTATAACTTTGTTCTCCATGAATATTTGGGGACAATTGAAAAACAGTTTTGAATTTTAAAAAGCATCTACATTTTACATTAAAATAAGATAATTCCTTTGATATATTTTTTTAGAATTTGTATTTTAGTTCTTTCGAAAAAGTATTCCTTTAGCAAACGCCTGCTTATCTTCGAGTCGTCGATCGGAATGGAAGAAGAAATCATCGAGGAGAATGGAAACTTTTTTCCAGCTATTTACACAAGGAATACAACCAGCTCTCCGGATCATATCGACCAAGTTTTAGAGAAATTTGAAGTATTACGTCTTCGTGGATTTCAACAAACATCACCGTCGGCGTATTTCGACAAGTGCGTTTATAGCAATTCTCATCGCGTTTCTCGTCATGAAACTGTCATTGCGAATTTGGCTGAAAATACATTGCCAAATGACAAAAATGTCGTGTTTGTTCATGATCTTGCAGATGTGACATTGTCGTCTGGGGATCATTTTGTAGAACTCATTCAACTGGTGAGCTTACTTTTTCTTTTGATGTTAAATTTTGGTGTTAATCAATCTCCTGCTCTAAAAATAGAATTTTCTGTAAAGTGTCTCCCTGGGATTTTATTTTCATTACAATACTTTTTCCAGGTTCCCGAAATGAGATGGAGTTTACTGAACCGACTCATCGATAGAGTATTATCAAATATCAAGTGCGATGAAATCTATGACACTGACAATTTCGACGATTCAGTATTGACTTTGAAGTTTGAATCTCTCAAAAAAATTTATAACACTTTTTCAATTGGATTTGATAGGAAAAAGTCGATATTTTGTGAAGGTAAGAATTACTTATTAGTCAACTGAACATTTATATTTTATTACAGAGATTTTCGAATTAGCTGGAATAAATAAAGAAGAAAAAAAAACAGAAAATTCGTCAAATTGTTGTGAAACATCAAAAAGTTTTCAATCAACGCTGGAAGAGTGTTGAAAAATGTTTGAAATGGGTTCAGAAAATATCGAAGAAGACAACTGAAAAGAAATATGAAAATGTTATTCTTTGCGATCAATCGATTGCTGAAGCAGTCGTACAACTAATATTCTCCGGGCATGCTTCAACAGTTCCAATCGAAAATATTTATTCAAAAAATTATGGCCAGTCAGTTTTCGAAAGAATTCGAAATCGATTTGGTAGGAATTGTGTTATGATACATGTCACTTCGGATCCGTTTAATAATGAACTTTTTGGCGAGGTTCCAGAGGTAATTTTGGTACACAAACAAAAATATCTAGTTCATTTTTTATTTCAGATTCAACGTCCATGTTGGTGGATGTCGTCCAATGAATCTTACAAACAACTATACAAAGCACAACGCGATTATCTTTCAAAACAAACACAGCATATTACTGTGGTGAATGATGGAATAAATTCGTTCTTGTTTTCATGTTCCATTTTTAGTATGAATAATGCTGTAATTTTAATAATCATAGTAGCATTATCGTTCGTTCTTTTGACGCTGTACTCTTTTTCTGTTTGTGCCAGATAACACCTTATTCATTGCACACAATTTTCTTCTTGTCTCTCTCTCTCTCTCTCTCTCTCTGAAAGCTACCAATGATGAATTTCAAAAAAGAAGGTGTTGAACAATTTTCAGATAAAAGCTAATCATTCAAAAATCTAGACCCCAAACTATCTTCGTCGCATTATTAGGTTTCAGATTTTATAATCCCTATCTTTTTGAAACCTCTAATATTTCAGTATGGAGCCGAAGTTTTCTTTTTTGTCATATTCGTTTCATCGATTTGTAGTATTATCAACATATATTTCAGCTGTGTCCGTTTCGAATTTTGGGACTTCCTTTTTTGCAGAATATAGCTTCAAAACTACAAAAAAACCTTGAAGATAAAATAAATTCATTTCAAAAATATTTTATTCCCGCAAGTTCGGTTGAGCGCATTTTCTCTCACTCAAAAAATTCGAATTTTCATTTTCAATTTTTTGTTTTTTTTTTCTTGTTTCTTCTGTTTCTTCGAAAAAACCGATTATAAGGAAAAGTAAGTGTTTGAAAATCGATTTATTAACATTTTCTAGTGTCGATAGTATAAGTGCCAACCGTTGTTTCATCATTCTTCCCATTTGATTTTCTGCTAAAACTATGAGGTTTTTTTTCTGGTAAATCTTTACAAACCTCAAGCAATATCTAAAGCCATTAGGGGTCATCTCTGTTCTATTGACTGCCATTTTCTCAAGGAGTTCTCGCATAATATCACTATACTGAAAGCAAAAAGTATAATTATGATGTCAGCGAATAGTTTTAACTTACAAAGTCGCTTTTCTTCACATAATCTTTATCATTTATATCAATTTTAGAATTCTCTTCATCAATACAACTAACAAATTCTTTCACTTTATAGATTAACATAGGTATAATCCCACTATTCAAAGGAACTCCCTCGTGAAAACCGTCGACTTGTGATAATTTACTGAAATTCATCAACCAAACATCGCGATCAGCCAATTCTTGAGATTGTTTTAGATTTTTCTCCAGCTTTAAATAGCACTCTCCTGTGCGCTTTTGAACTTGTCCAGCACACGGTGACCAGTCAGACCATTTTAGATAGATTTTCGCAGGAATATTTCGCATTTTGAAATGCAGACTACAATCACTGCCAGGATTTTCACACCCATTTATAGAAATCAACTTCATTTTCTGAAAAAGGTAATATATCTATACTCTAGTTTTAGATCAGATCGTAATTGAAACCTAGCACGTACCAGATATCTTGCCAGAATTTCATAGTTCTTACCCCAATACATTCCGCACTTTCTTTTCCATATCTTTCAAAGCAAGTTTGCTGATCATCAAAATCTTGTGCCTGATACTTGTCTGTCCATGAAAAATTTGGATATCCGGTCCGTTTTGTTACACTGCATATTCCCGAATCATCAGGAATTGCTATTTGCTGAACAATTGGCACCATAGGAATTAGGATATAGAAATACCTCTGTGAAGCAACACTAAAATCATCGAAACAATAATAAACGCCCATTGATTTTGGATGTGCCTGAAATCCAGAAACTTGACTAAGATTCTCATAGAAAGTTCACAAAGCTCGAGGACCCGGAAGTTTTCTTTTCTCTGCCAGTGTTTTTTTGATTTGTAAAAGTGCACAATTGTCATTTGAAAAAGAAAAATTAGTTTCGTGATATCTCTCTGTTTTTTCAAGTTTATACGATGTTTGAATTATCCAGACAATTTAGAGCCAATTGATATTTGAGATTCACAGATTGGAAAATATGGAGAGCTTATGGTAACTCGGGAAGGTTTCACTTTGAGTTAATAACCAGTTATATTCTGTAATATTCCCCTATATCGTTAATTTTTGTTTCTAAATAATTCTCAGGCTGAAATTCGAATGGAATCATTACTATCGATAACCTTCTACTTCTAGAATCAGGTTTCAATTTTCTGCTCAGTGATTTATTACTAATACCACGTCCAGACATCTGGTCCAACTTGAAAAGTAAAAAATTAATTATAAATTGCAGCCAAAACCAAAATAATGATTTCTTAGACAGGTAAATTGAATTTCTTTCAGATTTTTACGCATCCTTCGTTTCATAACACTCTGGATTTTCTGAAATACAGTCCAGACTGTTTTGTAGTTTCGAGTTTTCAAGTTGGACCATTTCTGACTTGAGTATAATCTGACCATCGTACCTTTTCGATTCGTAACATCCCATCAACTTGCATAAACTCAGGTACTTCCAAAAACGATGATTTAGAATCCCTGTAGAATTTACCCAACATCGATCCACCATTTTGTGTGCTATAACAAATCGGAAACTATTTCATTTTCTCAGTCAAACAAACCCTAAAAATGAATAATTCTCAATAGTTTCAATCGTTGGGCCTTGTGGCGTCCGAATTTTCTTGTATTTTTCGAGGAATTCCACAATGCCCGTAATTTTAGCCCATCTTTTCGGCTGTCTGAAATGAGTCGTCAGGATGTTTCGAGGGATTTACCAGTAGGTTACCCATTAAGCATCAATGCTACATTACAAACACGACATTTTAACTCGATAGTTTCTCCTGGATAATAGTAAATTGGTTGTGTTTTAAGCTCATATTCACATTCTGGATAGTATTCGGATTTCATGAATCTTTGTGAGAACATTTGTTTCTTTTCATTGCTAATTTTCGCATTTTTCCAATCATTATTCTCTTTTGGCCAAAGTTTGAACAATTTTGAATTCTCAGTCAGATCTATTGACTAAAAAAAGAATCGTAAATTGAAAAATATACCTGACCTCATATACCTGAACAATGGTGAAAAGCCATATAATAATTATGGTTCTCCTCATTTTTTGTCGAAATGAAGAAATGAATAATGTGTGTGTGTGGCTCCCCCGGAAGACGAGGAAGGTCGCGTAATAATTCAAGATGTGTCAAGCCGAACTGGTACTAACTGACACTTTTGTTTCGAACAATGATTTATCGCGAGCATATTTGTTGCTCGTCGGTTGGTTGGCTGAGGTTGAGTTGGGTTGGTAGGCTTTGATTCGATTGAGTAATAATTTATTCAGTCACATGTGTTTTGTGAAGGAATGACTAATGTTGAGTAAATAAATATTGCGGCTCGTCTATTGTCGAAGATTATTTTTGGTCTTGTTCTTGGTGTGATATTATGCAAACTTGAAACATGCTTTCTCTTTTCATTGTCTATTTTTTCATGTTGCTTTTCACCAAAAAATTTATTTTAGGTGTCAGATTATTTTCATTTTTTACCAGTTTGATCAATTATCTTTCAGGAATTTGAATAACCAGACTGCACAGTTTGAGAATCTGTTCTTTCCTCTGAAAATTAAAATTGTTCTTGGCCTTGTGAAACGTGGCTATTCAGATGCTCCGAATCTGCAATTTCAGTATAATTTTAGACGAAAGTTGAACATTTGAGATACTACGATCCCTGGGGTCCAGATGGAAGCTTTTGGTTTCTGAGAGTTCAGGTTAGAATAGAATCTTTTAAAATAATTTTCTGCTTGAAACCACTCTAAAATTCATCAGAAATGAAAATACTCTTGGAAAAACCTTTCTACTATTGCTTTCCAGATCCATGGCTGAAATTTTTTTTTTTTCTCTATCGTAGTTTTCATAGTTGCAACTATGACTTGGTCAATGAGCCCAGGCTCATTTTTCTCACATCATTTGACTTTTTATCATGTCAGATTCAAAACAGGGTTTTGGTTATCGGATTACACCACGAGTTGAAATCCGGTCATACCTGAACGCCATTTCCAGCTTGACAACATAGAATAACTGCTTTTTTCAGCGAAATTCCACCTTGGTTTTGTGCTCCAGGTTATCTAAAAATTCGAAAACATGAAATCCCTCGAAAAAAAACTAGACTTTCGTCTGGTTCTCAGCAAGCATACGTTGATATCAATCTGAAAATCACTGATAACTTCCTCTGGAGAGTAAAAATTTCAGCCAAAATCGAAAATAGCAATTTTATATGAATAAAATGGTCAACTATTCGCTTTCTAGAACTCCGATTTCCGACGTTCATATATCAAAATAATATTTTTACAGACACATTTTGTCAATTTCAGAAAATTTAGCAGGTTCGTTGACCTCAATCTCCTTCTTCGTTCAAATTAACGGTCTGAAAATTTGCTGGTTTTATATAAAAAGTAAAATTTATCTGTAAGATCCATCTTGAAAAATATCGCACCAATCTACTTTGTTATTCAAATCCTCAAGCCAGAATTCTCCCACCAATAAAATTTGTAAACCTATCTTCATTCACCAATTAAATTAACCACATCCATTCATTCATGCACCCCTCTCCAATTCATTTATTCATTCATTTCGCCCGAAAAAACGTCAACCTCGCACCAAATGCTGACACATTTTCCGTGCGTTTTCGTCCTCAATCGCAACAGACGACTGAAGAAGTCGTGTGACAAGCAGGCACGCGAGTATGGGGAAAAGAGCGAGAGGACTACGAATGAAGAAGAAAAAGAGCGACGGCGGCGGACACTACAACAAATACTACTCCTACTAGTAGTAGTAGTTGAAGAAGAAAAAGGGTACTACTAGCCTCGCACTCTTTTCGATATCTAATAGACATCATTGATTGATTGGAGACGCAGTGTGCGTCTCTTTTCTCTCATTTTTTTTGTTGCTGTCGCGATTATTTTGAACCTGGCACCACCTCCGATATCTTTTTTTGCGTCTCTTTTTTTGTCAACTACTCTTCTTCTTCTTCCGGCGCCGACCACGAACTTTTTTTGTTGGCGGTAAGCCAGGCAGGGGTGACACTAAAAGTGCGTGTGAATGCCTTTTTTATGGCGCGCCCGCCGCGCTTGCAACTTTGTTATTGTTATTGTTGTTGCTTTTTATTTTGTTCCGTCGTCATTGTCATGACTGTATAGACTGTGGGAACATCTTTTTTGCTTTTATTTTGACGTTGTAATGTGTTGGTGTTATCTTTTTGAAACGGTGTTTTTTAGAAGTTTTGTTTTCTCGAAAAATAATTGTCTGAACATTTTGAACTGTCTGAACATTTTTTTTCTGTTTCGTGGGAATGTCTTCAAATTCTATGATTCTTAATTTGCATATTTTCCCCATTTTTTAACCTTTACTTTTACCTTTTTTACTTTCAAATTTCTGAACTTTTTAAAGTTGTCTGGAAAAATAGAAATAGAATGTATTTTTTGTATCTGAAAAAACTAAACTACATAATGTTTTCTGATGCTACAATTTTTTCTTGACGTCTAAATATTCAGAATTCTATGTATTGCTCACTAGATTGAAGTTGAGTTGTTGATGAATCGAGCCCGAGAACCCACAAAAATTCTCAAAATTGAAAAAAAAATGATACCTGGCATGATTTTCTGTGAATCTCACAAATCAAGATGGTTTCTTTTTAATGAAAATTTTTTTGAGAATGTCCGATTTCTCGAGTTTCAGTTCTTTTTTGTAGACCAGGTTAGTTTTTTAGTCCTGATTAGGATTTGGGCTCATTTTGGGAACTTCTCATATGTCTTGTGTTCGGGCCAAAGTCACGGGATTTGTTTTAGAATTTCAGATTTCATTTTTCAAAAGTCCAGCCAATTTTGATCTTGTTGCAAAAAGTTTTATCAGCTCTTTGAAATTTTTTTCTATGCTGAAAAAAGCCTATTTTTACTTTAAAAATCCCTCTCATCTGATTTTTGACAAAAATTTAATTTGCTATATTTTTTAAATTGAACGAACCGTGAAATTTAGAACATTTTTGCTTCGTTTTGAAATTTTACAAAATGTTTATTGTTCCGAGATTTGAAAACTGTATTTCGCAATTTTTTTTCGAAAATGTTCGCAAAACCTGATTTCCTGCAAAGTATTGACTTTAAAAAGTAACCTTCCACACTGTAATCATAAATCACCAAATTTTTGATTTGCATACTCAATTTGCATATATCATCTAATTCTCCCGCGTTTGTTCTTTCATCAATCAAAATGATCCTCCTCCTCCCCTAACCTTGTATCATTTTATACATTTTCCATTCGTAAATGTCACATTGTTTCTCTCAAATGAAGTTGAATGCACGTGACAGGCCGCCGCCATCTCGCTATAATAATATAATAATTCGAAGTGTGTGAAACTCATAGTTTATAGTTTAAAATTGGCTTTTTGATGGATTCGCGGATCGAAAAACGATCGTTTTTGTTCTATTTTTGATGTCGTTCGAAACATTTCAAGAAACAATTACTGGTGTTATAAAAATCGGGATGTTGGATAGATTTCAAAAATTGTGAGAGCTGGATAATCCGCGATAATCTCTATTTTTGAAAAATGAACTCAAGTCAATGAAATGTTGAAATCTTTAGAAAGTATCAAGAAAAAAATCGGTTTTAAATTTAGTTAAAATTACTGGAGTCCAACCTGAAATTAAAATAAAATGAGGTCCTTTTTTTTTGGAAAAATTAAAATTTTCAGATATCCGCCTATTTTAGCATAGAATGTTGCTTCAATGTCAACGAGCATGTTCTGTGTTTTTTTCGTGCTTCAGAAATCACATTATAGTAGTTCTAGACATTTTTATTAGGTTCTCGCCATATTACATCGTTGATTTTTCAGACATTTTTTTGGTATCTCGTTTGAAACAAAAACCAAAGTTTCAAGTGTATTTTCCAGTGAATTCTTCCTCAAAATTTTTATTCTCCAGACATTTTCATCATTGAAAAAAGTATATATAACAAAAAAAACCTGGAGAATGACGTACTCTCATTTTCTCATTATCATCATCACATTTTCTTTCTAGCAATTCGTATCTTTGAAGCATGAATGAACTTTTTCTCGTTTTTGTGTAACTTTTAGCGAGGAGACCTCCCAACAACAACACCACAAAAAAATTAAGTCTAGACAGAACTTTGATGCACGTTTCAGGTAACAAATTATCACTTTGCTCTTTTTGTTCGACGGGTGAAGAAAAACCCGGAAAAAAGAAATTCTTCGAGCAAAAATCACACACTCTTGATATTATTACACTTACATGAGAATATCCGCAATTTTTGTGCCATGACACGGGGATAATTCGTATGTTGTGTGTGTTCCATTGATTTCCGGTGGTCTTCTTTTTTATCACCTAATGTTTTCGCTGATTTATATATGTGCTTTTCAAAAGTCATTGTTTCGATGCGCGAAATTGAACCAAATGAACTTTTAATCTTAAAATAAAACAAATCGAAGTGATTTTTATGCCAGTTCGCATAGTAGTCGTAAATTGTCGAGCGAAATATTTATGACTTGACAGAAATTCTCACGGTCTTTAAATTATTGGCAAAAAATCACAGATTGATTGAACAATGATCGGTTTTGTGATGCATGGAATGTTTTTTCTTCTCGATTCAATAGAAATATGTAGTTTAATTTGTAAGAATGATTTTTTAAAAATACGCCAAAAATTTTATGCTGATTTTTATAGGGTACTTTATTTGGGAATGATAATGTTCAAAAAACATTCGATCAACCAGAAATTGTCTATTTTTTCGGAGAAAATCGAAAACGAAAAAATTCTTTCCTTGTATGGCCTAGGAACCGACTCTTCCATTTTCGTATTTTTGTTTTCGATTTGTTTTTTTTCGGACAGCTTTCAAAATTCTTAAAGCTATTTATTATTTCATCAGGTCAACTAACGGTAGAAATATGTACTTTGTCTTAAAGTAGCAGCTGACCAACAGTTGAGAATGAGTTAATTCTTTGCAAGCTTGTAATTTTTGTTAGATGACCTTTATAAATTGCTGATAGAACGTGATTTTCTTCGCTTTCTATTTTTTTTTCTCGGGATTTGCAAAAACATGATCTGTGTTTTTTTTTAAAGTTACAAACAGTTAAAAGCGTCAAATACCATTTGCTGGAATTTTTAAAAAGTTTCACGATTCAAACTCCTCATAATCATCATCATCATCTATGATACTGTGTACTTACGAACAAATTCCATAAAAAACCATATCATTTCCGGAATTCGTGGTATGATAAACAGTTGACAAGCAGTAACTTCTCGAAACTCTATTCTCTCATTTCGCAACATTGCGTTCCTTTCTCTCTCTCCTCCGTGTTTCCTATCATCACATTGAGACACAAAGACCTATAAAAATCAACAAATAAGACAACAAATTGGCTAGAGGGAAAAAGTACAAAAACACCTGCTGGATATTTTCTGATTTGTTTTGTTTTTACTATTTAGAAAAAAAGAAAGTTTTTGGAGGAAAAATGAAAATGAGAGAGGGAGTATATTTGTATGTCTCTGTCTATGTGTTGTGTGTGTATGTGTGATTCTTGTTAAATGCGTCATCTCATGTGACCGACCTATGCTGTTGCTGCTGCTACTTTCGCAACGAATCTTCAATTTTTTTTCGTCGTTCGCTCCCCGTGTCAGTTCCAGATTTCATATGAACATTTTTTTCCAGCTCGCCCCAACAATATACAACGCATTCTTTTTGCTATTTGTTCCGATTCTAGATCGACGATTTTCCTAGTGAGTTCGAGGGAAGGAATCACGTGCTGACAGTTAAATAGTCAAAAACGTGACCAATTTTGTTTCATAACTAGTATTTAAAGTCCTGAAATGAAATGAAATCTGTTTCATTTTCAAGTTTTTATTTTCTAAAATGAGTCATGACTATTGTTCATCAGTACTACTTTCTACTAGTTCGATTGATTTGAGAATGTACATACTTATGGACAAAAACATGTATCAACACACAATTTATAATTTGAAAAATCATGTTGACCGTAAAAAAGGTTTTGAAAATCTGAAGAACTCAATTTTCCGTTCTCGAGACAAATCTAATTCTTGAAATTCTAGACTTTTTAACAATTCTTGAAATATTGAATATTGACCATTATTTTCAGATTTCCATAGAAACTCCAGAATTTTCTAGAAAAAATCTTAATCTGGGTTTTTCGCTATTTTTATTCAAACTGAGCCAAACCCTGGCCGAAGGTGCTGTGCTTTGGTTTTTTTTTCAAAAACCTTATGACAATTTGAAGTATGGTTTACTATTCCCTTTTTTACAAAATAACAATATTCAGTTTATCGAAGCTTTTCAGCGAGAACACTGAGCACTATCTTAAAATTTCACGAATTTTCTCAAACCAATCAGATTTTTAGTCCCGACACACTCTTTTTGTTTCCAAATTGGAAAAATCTGAAATTATCCTAGTTAACATTCATTTTTAGTGTCTTTGTTCAGCTGTTGGTGACCGAATTAATCTCTTAAAAATTGAAAAGACAAATATTATTCGCTTGATTTTTTCAATTACAGAAATATTATATACTCTCATGCGAAAAATTTTGATATGAGCAATAATTAGATTAAATCTAAAAATCTTTTTTTTTCAGAATAGCAGCACCAAAATTAATTATTACCGTTATAAATATAATACAAAATGATGCAAGGTGTGCTTGCTCTATGTCATTTTTGTGAAACACACGGACCGCGTGTTGTTATGACGCATCAACCGATGAAAGACGATTTTGCTAATGGGTCGAGCGATAAAAACGGTATGGATCAATTCATTTCGGCAGCCGCCACTTCAATGGAACCATCGACGAGTACAGCACCACAAGGTCCTATACTACCGATATCACAGGTAGTTTCTTGAATTTTGTTCGAAATGTGAAATCAGAATGATTTGCAGTTTGACACTAATGGTGCGTATGTTGCACGATCGCCAACTTCATCGTTACATTATGGATTGATTGATTCTATAGATCACATAGCTCATGAAGAACGGTATATTTTTACGATTGTTTGGAAAAGAGAAGAAGGAAATTAGAAAATCAAAAAAGCAGTTAAAATCGCTTGGAAACAAATACTGGGAAATTTTTTGAACATGATAGAATCGTGAAAAACATCAAAGAGCATCGAAAATGAATCTGCAACGTAGTTTTGAATTTGAAAAAATTGTCTATATTATATAGAACCAGAGAAACCGGACGTCTGAGAAAAGTTCCTAACGAGTTAGAAGTGTTTTTTCTGTGAACAACCCCAGAGAAACTATTTTTAAAAATTAAGAAAACTCGATGTGAAAAACTCCAGAGTGAAAATAACTGAAAATACTGTCCGATCATAGCTGGTAAAAGGTAATTCGTAGCGTGATATTTTTATAGCCAGTTTTCCACAGTTCTCTTTTCAAACCGACAGAGCAAGAGAAGTCCCTAGTTCGAATCCTAATTAAAAAAAATGATTTTTGGACGAAGTGCACGTTGCCAAAAAATTTTGTTCATCAAAAATCCACATTGACAAAAATTTACCGATTTTTCGGTAGCTTCTTACGCCAGCTATGTTTCCGATTCTGGTTCATTTTTCGTGAAATACACATTTGAGAAGGAAACGTGACTAAATATTGATCAGTGTTTACTGTAAACTCTTAAATATGAAGTAAAAACTGAACTCGAAAATCCTACGCCGTAATATTATCCAGAACAAATAACTTTATATACCGTTGAAAAAAATGAATAAATTTGAGGCATAATTAAATTCTTCATATTTTCAGGTGTGATTCATGTTACTCATTTAAAGACGGGCCTTTTTTGCTATCAAATGATCATCAAAATCAAGTTAGTTATATTTCCTCAGAGGTAAGATTTTCGCATTTTCTTGCTCAACAATTATGGTTTTTTTTGCAGACAGCACTTCAAAAAACGGCATATGACCGGATACGGGTAGCGTGTATCAAATCGCTAAGTAATGAAGTGGCTAAACTCCCGGCTGAGAAAAATGGTAGTGTGACATCGCCGAAATCTACGCAAGATCCACCGCTGATACCTCATCCCATTTTTCCGCCCATTCGATGTGTGATGACTAGAGAAAGTTCTATATCGGGTAGTACACGTAGGTTTTTTTCTGCTGCTTGTTCGAGAAATGAAATGTAATCTTTGTTGCAATATTTTGATCGTTTTCCTGACAAGCGGCGTAATTTGTATTTCAATGACGTCATTTGTCAACAAAATTCTCAATGTATATTTGATAATAAACTACCGGCAGTCGCAATAATGTTTTTGGCGCCAACAATGATGGAATTTTATCATATTATGTACATTTGTAACTTTATTTGACAATTTTTGGTTCTTCGCTATGAGGGAGAGATTATTTCGTCTGGGACAGTAGAATTTAGAGACATAGGTCAATTATGGTTAAAAGTCGACAAAAATGTTGAGATTTTCATGAAATTTCAACATTTTAGGTATTCGAGATGAGTTCCATATACGAAAACTTAAAACTCGGATCAAATTAGAGAAAAAGATGAACCTTCACAATTGTTTTTGAAAATTTGTATGCCAAAATTAGGAAAAATCTGATTTTATAGTGGTAACGACAGTTTTAGACTGAATTCTCTGTCTACAAAGATTATTTTCACATTGATTTCCTTGTCAAAACACCAAAAAACAAAGTCGCATTGGGATTTTTCAGAAAGATACCGTATTTACTCTATTATAAGGGCAACTCCAGTTGAAGGGCGCCTCTAATATAAGGGCACTCGAGACAGTTATGATTTGAGCATTTGAAAAAAATAATTATTCATTTTTAGTGTGTCGATTGTGTTACTAAAACCAATTAAAATGTTAATTCATTCAGTGAATCATCAAAAACGGAAAGGGAACCTCTAGAAATAGAGTTTTCCTAAAATACGAGTACTAGAAATCATATGTTGAAAAATAGAAGGGCATGCCCTTATATTAGAGAAAATACGGTAAGTTCAAATCTAGTAAAATTCCATTACACGTTTATTTTTTCATATTAAAACCGATTTGGAGAGGATAAGCTTCGATACCATAGAAAAAACTAATTAGAGGATAAAGTAGGATCTTTTTTAAAAAGTAGATTACAAGTTTTTGCACATTTTCGAAGCTTCAGCTCAGTGGGGTTTTGTGAGGGATGGTGTAGCTTCATAAGAAAAGTTCAGAGTAAAAAATGGTACACAAATAAATCAAAATACGAAAAAAATGACTCATAGAAATATCCAGAAAAAAAAAAGAAAAATATAAAAAACTAACCGTTTCAAATTTGCAGAATCACCATCGCCTCGGAGTCCATCTTCTCCTTCATGTGTGTCTAGTATAAGTGATATTGATATCAACGGGTTTCTGCCATCCAACGGTTCGGAAGAAGAAAAGGATGGTAGACTAGTATTCGGCGACGCTGAAAATGGTTATACATTTTCGTATTCTTTTCGGTGAGTAGTTTTCGTAAACAAAATCGATCTTTTGCCAATCGATAATAATGCAAAGATTTTCCCGCACGAAAGAACCCCTTCCTCCCCTTTTCTCCCTCTCCAGTAATGGCGAGAAAAACAACAATTCCTTTGTTTGAAAAGATTTTGTTTTTTTCTGCACCAACCCTGAAAATTTATTCGAGTTGGTTGTTGTGACGTACTCCTTTTGTTCGAATTCGAATAAGGTAGCAGGAACAATTTTTGTTAGAAATAGAACAATATACACATGAAAGAGTTATCATTGGTTGCAAGAACAAATCTCATAAAAACTGAGAATTTTAGGCAGAACGTATTGCGAAATGCTATTATGAAATAAGAACATGTTTTTTTTCATGTTTATTGGACCAGGCGTACTTTGATGGGATGCTTTTTTTCGAAATGGGATACTTTTGGCAGCTGGATAAAAAATTTGACATGTACATTAAAACAATTCAAAGCGCTGCATATTTTCAAGGAATTTTCTTCTTGGTTATATTTTATCACCAAATTTACAAATGTTTTTATCCTGCTCTAGTTAGATCCAATTCTTAAATATTAAAATAACTAAAAAATTCATTTTTATATAGAAAATAGTTTAAGTTTGGAGTAAATCAAATGTTTTCAGGTTATACGATTGTCGCGCGCGAGGAAGCCTTCGTTTATATTCATTAATCATCAACAGCACAGATCGACAAGTTATAACGAAAAACTTGGAGTTTTTGCATTCGTCGTTTGAATATATTAAACTGAAGTTGCAGGTTTGCATCATTATATATAGTTGGAAATTAATTACAATGATTTCTTTTTTTTCAGATGATGTCTAAAGAGACTTTCGAACGAGATTTGAGATGCAAACCACCGGTAGAGAAAAGTTTCCAGCCAAAGTATAAATGGATTGCTAATGCAAAAGCGGTAGGTTTTTTTAATTGCCAGAGCTTCAAATTTCTAAAGTTGACGTTTTTCGAAAATAAAATGGCGAAAATATAAAAATAATATTCAACAAAGACAAAATACTAGAAAAAATGTAAAAATGGGAAATCGTAGAGATAAGGAAAAACAAATTGTGTGTGTGTGTGTGTGTGTGTGTGTGTGTGTGTGTGTGTTCGTGTTTTTTTACATTATGTAAAACATTGCAATTTTGTGTGTTTGTTATTTTGAAATTATTGTCACGTGGAGGTTGTTTCTTTGATACTGATAGTTAGAAAGAAGCAGTTTGATTTTTGAATATATAAAGTCTAGAGGTAAAATTCGCTAGAGACATATACTATTTTGAAGATGAGTTTTAATTTTTGATAGTTTAGTTTATTTTTTCACTGCTCTACTACAGTTTTTCAGACATTCAGGTCCGTTGAACGTTCCGGAAGAACATTCTCTGGATGTTCTTGCTTTTCCAGTGAAAATGTTAAGAGAGTTTGGACAAATCTATAAACTCATGAAGCTCTAGGTTGAACTGAACAATGAGTTTAAATTCAATTAAAATTTTTGAATGAACTTCTGAATTTACTTCAGAGCTTAACCGAGTTATAATAATTGTTACTAAGTTGTTCTACTTTTTTTATTCAGGCCAAGCAGCCTAAACCAAGCAATGTTCACCTTTTTTTTACAAATGATTAATCTGAGAAAATTTACAGCTAATCAGTTAAAACTTCCACATCTATCCACTTCTTTTTATTATGTGAACGAGTGAGTCGTTCAGGTTGTATTGAGGAATTTTGAAATATTGATCTTGTTTTTTTTTAATTTTGCTCTAAGTATACATTTTTCATCATTAGTTTTAAAGATTGAAACGAAATTCAAGCTCCAGCGTTTTTTTCTGACAAACACACAGAACGATTAAAAACTATGAGTTTTTATTTATTGAAAAATGCCTTGTTTGTTCAATTCGACGTGTGAGATCGAGAGTTTCCAACTTTTGAATTCAAACTAGAAGTCAAAGTTTGTAAAAAAAAAAAATCAATTTTCAGACTGAGAAGTTCATTAACCGAAGTTTGAAATCGATCACAGGTCACGACGGAATTTGGCAATTACTACACAGGTATGTATTTTTCCTCCATTTTCTTTCCCCTTTCGAAAATGATGATGATGCTGCAAATGATCGTTGTCATAAAAACCGAACCCTTTCTTTTTTTTTTCCCTCATAGACATAGACAAAAATCACATATAATTTTATTGATGACGGAAGAAATCAAAGGAGGCGATTTTCGTGTTAGCGGAAATTGAAATTGTTTTTGATTTATTGGATGGGAAAAAAAAGAAGCAATGAAGCTGTATCGAAACAGCTGTGTTTGTGTGCATATTTAGATAATCTATACAGTAATACGTGTTGATCTATTCATATTAGTATTGTTGTGATTATTATGCACACTTTGGTTGTTTATTTGTTTTTCACGCGCCAGTCCGAGCAATGTGGAATGAAATGAAATGGATGGAGTGAGAATAGCAGCACGCTTGTTTGAAGTGTTGATGAGATGCGAGAAATGATCGCGAACTGTTTTGACAAATTTATAAGATCAGGAATTGGTGTTGATGTTTGAATGAGTCTTTGGTAGGAAAAGTAAGGTCTTTGAAATTTTTCGATTGAAATGATAGAATATACTCGTTATATTTAATTATAACTTTTTACGTTGCACCTTGCATTTTACATATTGAGCTTCCGAAATCACTGGCTCAAAAATATGCTCGAAAGGATGCTGAGCAGGAACCTATGACTTCTACACACATCATATCTTATGGATTTCAACTGACTCCCCAGAAAATAATCTGCTGTATTTTAGCTCTAATACTAACCGTTGAATATGTCTTCAATCTTCTGTCAATTCCGATCTGATATGAACTCGATTTTTCCTTTTCGTTTTTTTTATCGAATAATGCATCTTGGCTCTCCCAGCGGAACTCATCCATCTAGGAACAAATACACTTGTATGACACGTGAAAACCGCAAAATTTTAATCGTTCCAGTTTGTGTGTGTGCCATTTTTCTTCCTTTTTGAGCTTTTTTGTCTGATGCAATATTTGTCGACATTTCGCAATGAAATATTGAATAGTCTGGATTGAGGATTTTCAAAAAAAAAAACTCATTGACATTCGATAAAAATATGTTTTTTTGCCTACTCTATGTAAACAATTCTGGCCACCTTGGCGAAAAATGTGTGCATGTTTTTCAATAATATGTATATATTCCGGCGATTTGTTTATACCGTATATTCAAACATCTGCATCCCATTTCTTTTTATCTCCTCGCCATCAACTTTATGTTTACACATTTTTCGCTACTTCACACCAACCCGCAGTCACTCCTCATCATCTTTTTCCGTTGATCTTTTGGACTTTTTGTCTAAGCGAAAACGTATTTTGATAAGAGAGACAATCCCCACGGATATTATATGTCAGATGCTTGGAAATATGAGAAGTGTGTTCCCTTTTAAGACCACCCAGTGTTGTTTTAGTCATTTATTCATCGTCGTCGTCGTCGTTGTTGTCGTAGAAGGCGACGTCTCGAGTTTCTTGCTTTCCCGTTTCGTTTCGTCCCTTTTCGATTCGCAATGTTGACGCTGGCGAGAAGGCGAAGTAGATGAAGATGAAGAAGAAGAAATTTGACACGGGTTGTGCAAACAAACAATGTTTTTTTTTGTTGCTCTTGCCTCCCTTTGAATTTATGTCTTCCTCTCGCTGTGTTCTCTGAGTTTGGGAACTTTTTCACAGTGAGATGCGATGTATCATCATCATCATCACTATCGTTGATATTGACATTGGATGCGCGAAACAAAGTGGTGAGCAAGCACACACACACATATGTATACAATACATATATACAGGTACTCAATCAACAAGAGCTTCACGTTTTGCACGTCTGGTGTTCTGTTTCGATGATTCGGACAAAGCCAGTCATCTGGCAAAATTTAGAAACTAAGCTGATTTAGAAGATTTTGACCAGCCATGGCTTTTTCCCGACAAAGATGCTTGTGATGTGAAAAAAGTCATTTTCTGACTCAAAATTTTGAACGTGAATTTCCGAGGCGAATGTCCCTTGACACAAAAGCGTTCGTGCCCAGAAAATCTCCACGAAAAAAAAATCAATCGTTGTGTTTTGCGGTTACCCTGGAAAAAAGAAGAGATATTGGATCCGATCACATTTTCTCAGACAACACGGAGCTATGATGATCCGAACAAAATTTGATCGAAGACTTGTTTTGATGAGAAGATGACACCGAGAGCAGCAGCAAAAAAAGACCACCTGTGAACCTCCTTAGATTTTTGTTGCGTTTCTCTCTTTGCATCAAATTTCCAATTTTTCCTCTCTGGGAAATTCCCTCTACAGTGTAGTCATGATCAAACAACAAATCGAATGTTATACACGGCAAAATTAATAAAAGCGATTTTTGTTGTTTTGTTAATAGCGTCGTTTCAAGTGGTGTGTGGCCCCGTTTTTTTCTGCGTTTCTCTTTTTTAGAGACCACCGTGTGGAAATTGGAGGGGATCTGGTTTTATGTGTGGTGTCGATCAAAAGATGGGAAATTTACATACAATATGGGGCGTATTATGTAATATATACCTAACAAGTTTTGAACAATAAAGAACATTGGCTTTTTTGTTTGTTGTTGCTGGTTTTGAAGCTGAATGAAATTTACAAATCATGGCAAAACAGACGCAAAGATTATATTTATTATTCATTGGAACCATCGTCATCAGACCAATTCTCCTATGAGTAATCAAATTCAGAACCAAACGCTCACCTAGACAGAGAAATTTCACAATGTCTCATTTTTACGAAAAACTCGCGCATTATTCATGGGACACCTCTTCGTCGGTTCCTATTTTTAAAAATGGAAATCCCTAAAACAGAGTTCATTGAGAGCATTTCAATGATTTTTGAACATTGCAAATTTCTGCTTGTTCTTGTCGTCCTCTAAAATCGCATCAGGCAAGCTCAACATTTTTATTATTTGTTCATCAATACTAGTGCTACTCGATCCCGTTTTGCTCCTCAAAAAGTGAGTAAGCCTATGACCAAACTATAGATTTACCCAAATTTGTGATGAAAGCCGAACACAAAAGGATACGAAACTTGCATTGTTGTTGTGCAATTTCTGTTATTGCTATTATTATTATTATTATTATTATTACGGGTAGTGTTGTTGTTGTCGCTGAATAATTGTCACATTCGCACGAACATAACGACTACCGTATTAATTGTGGCGCAATAATTCGGTCCGGCGGTTTCTTGTTTTGGTTGAATAGGAGGATACAGTATTGTGCAATCAATGTTCTCTTTGTTCTTTGGTATACCTTATTGGTTAAGCACATACATAGTAGTGGCTCAATGACGTGAACAAATCGGACTATAGTATACGACATTTTCGAATTGTCACATTTGATCCATCCAATTTTGGTTGGTTGGTTGGTTGGCTGGTTGTCACATCAAAAATCGCTGTTCTTTGTCTCCATCCCATCTGCTTGTGTCCATCTTTTCGTTCATTTAAATTATACACGAGCGATGTTGCGATTAATTGGAATAATAAACGTGACAATTGGCGGAGTAGTATCTATCCCTCCTTTTTTAGTAGTTATTAAGTCACTCTCTTCGTTTTCCCCACCACTAGACACTCATGAATCCTCCATCTGGAAAGTGTGTGTAGCACCTGTCGGAATTGGTGAAAACGAAAACAATAACCCCCAGAAGGGTGGTCGGTGTGGCAGGTGTAATTTTTGAGATTGAAGACAAAAAGTAAATTTAAAAAGAAAGGAGAGGAGCTGTAACATTTTCTCGTTTGACGAGATTGGATTTTTACTGGAAAATGGAGGACGAAAAGCCGGCTGTTCGTAGTTTTATGATGATGATGATTGTGTTTTTGGGAAAAATTTGTCGACAAAAGGTCAGAAGATTACGAAAGATTTGAGGAATCGTAACATTCCAAGACCTCCCTTTTCCTGGAAATGTTCACTTTTTTGTACAAATAATTGGAAATTTGAGCCAATTTAAAACTAAAAGACCAACCATTTAACATCAATTTACAAAACTGAAATAGATTTTTTTTGGTTGAATATTAGCCAATTGCAAATTTCTGGCATAGGATTACTGTAGTTTTTGTTATCCTGGCAAAACTATTCCAAGAAAACTTTCTCAATTTCTTCGCTCAAATTTCTTCGAACTAGTGAAACATAAATTCCAGCGAGTAATGGATTTAGGACTATATTTTTTTAAAGTTTCAGCGTTGTTCCTCATTTTTCGATCGTGTTGATATTAGTTTATTTAAAGTTTTCACTATTTTTACTCAGCTTCACCAGGTATCTGGAACAACGGGAGATATTTGGAATCCAGTAATAATGTTTGTGAAAATCGAGTAGTTCCAGACCGAGCTTTCTGTTCATTTTTAAATTTTCTTCTATTTTGTCACTCTACATACTTCGCTCAATATCCGAAAAATGTCAGTGAAAATTCCAGCTTTGAATTTCGAGGTTCCTGTAACCGGGAAACGAGATGTCCTAGTCTGCGATGAAAAATTTTACATGCTTACTGAAAACTAGATCCTTCCACTTTTTCCGACTCGTTGAAGAAATTTCGAATCAGAAACGTTGACCAGACTTTAATCTTAATCACTGTTTTCTGGGATAATTGATGGTTTGTGTGCGTTTTTTGTTGGTTGTATACAAACTTTCGATTCTTCATCCAACCTGCCTGATCTATCTAGTATTGGTTTGTCGACCTTCTTCTTCTCCTTCTTCTTCATCTCCTTATTCTCAACATTTCTTGGGGCTGGTTGTTGTCATCGTCGCCGTCGTCGTCGTCGACGATGTTTTGTTTTTTTTTTGTTCCTTCATTCTACTGTGCGCATACACACACACAAACACAACCTCACTCATACCACACAAACATCCCATTCTACGTCTCTGACCTCATCCAATGTTAAGTGGGCGGTCGTCTCTGGTTGTCTGATACACGGAGAATGAATGAATGAGTGTTGTGAGTGAGTGTGTTTGTGTGAGTCCGCCTCTTTTTTGCCTCCATCTCCTCTTCTTTTTTTGCTGTCGGTCGCGTTTGCCTCATCGTTGCGGTTGGGCTGCTGCTGCTATTTCCACACTGATGCTGTCCCTCACCCACAGCAGCACATTTATGTTTTTTTTTATTTCAATTTTCACGCACGCACGCACCGAGTCACCTTTGCTCTTCGCCTCGGAATCAGCCGGCCTCACTGCAATTCTTGTTTTTTTTCTTTCGTCTGCTTTGGCCAATTGAATCGATTTCGTTCACACGAAGATTAGGTACCTTCTAAATTTGTGTGTGTATGTTTGTGTGAGTGTTGTTTATGCCTCTGGCCGATCGGTCGGCCGGTCAGTCGTATATAGTCGTTTGTTCCACTTGAATGGGTGCCTGGTGGTTTTTGGGAAACGAGGAGGGAAGGATTAGATGGAAATTCGAAACTTCACTCTTGTTTGTTATTGACGATGAGATTTTGTTCAGGCTTCAGAGGCTCGCTACCAGCCATCTTAGGTGAGCCTCCAAGTCATTTACTTATAAAACAAGGTGAGATTGATTCGCACCTTCTTCCAGTCAGACCCTCATCGGTAAAATGCCCTTGGGAAGGCATCAGTCGGAATTCAGATAGCTTTGTCGGTGACATGTGCCAGGCTGGCTGACATAGCTTTTAGTGTTACCAGAATCTGGAACATTGGGTTGAACAATTTTTCCGGTGTACGTTGAACAATTTTTCCGGTGTACTATGATCCCAAGATACTGTTATCACACAATAGTTTTATATTAAATGTGATTGTTTTTCTCGATTCAACAGAAGAGGGGTCGAGAAGTTGGTCCCATATGAAAGAGCAGATTAAATTGAGAATTCAAAAAACTGAGATTAAAGAAATTTTCAGGTGATAACAAAGCTTGGAACTTTTTTCTAAGCTTTTCGGTGAGAAAACCTTGTGCTGAATTAGTTTAATACCAAATTGTCCTGACCCCTTTTCTTCAAATCTGGCGACTGTTTCTATGAGTTGGTACTATTTTTTTTTCTATGAGACAATAGGTTTTCTACTATTGATAACTAGTCAACGGGGTTTTTGAAATCATGAAATTGAATATTTGTTGCCTAGGAGAAATATCATCAACAAGTAAAGTATCAAACAAAATTCATCTGAAGTCAGGAAATTAAAAATGATTGATTATGAGCTTGAGCTCGCCACTGATTCGAACCTGTGAACTTTTGAAACCCAGAACAAAAACCATATTTCGAAATGCAAAGTCTGAAAACATTAGCGGGTAGATAATCTTTTGTTATCCTCACAAAAATAATAAATTTCTGATTTTTGATGTTGTAAAAATAGATATAAATTTATGTTTTTTAGCGTGCCAGACAAAATTTATTGTAACTTTTTTCTTTTCCCGCAAATTCCCAAATGCGCCTTTAATCCATACAACACAACAGCAATCAATCTAAATCACTGCTTCTTTTTGTTTTTTTTCTTCTCTTTCTTTTTTTGGGAAATTTTCTGAAATACGGTATCGTGTTTCATCTTCTCTGAATTCTGTACTTGGTTCGTTTGACCGATAGCCTCATATTTGCACATACACGTTGAATAGTGTCTATGTGTCATCTAACACCTTAAAAGGAATGATCATTGATCATCTATTAGAGTATTTGTTTAATTATACAGGGGGTTCCCCCTTTGCGTGTGTCTGTGTGAGAAGAAGCCAGGAAAAAAGTCATGTAGTTTTTTCTGCTTCCTACAGTATGATTATTACATTTTCTACCCAAAATGTTGCTGCTCAAAATCAGTCATCCTCCCATCGAAAAGTGCAAAAATTAGCCGCTCATCCTTTCCCTCCTTCTTCACACATGCATACAAATCCAATTAGGAGTAGAATCTACTAACAACCGAATAATGCGAAGAAGAATAAGAAGAAGAAAGTAGGATATGGGCAAAGTGAGAAATTAGAAGTATACATCGACCATGAAATGAGAAGACCGTGATGCGTGAAGATGTTCATTAACGATATGCGCGAAAATGGAAAATAAGGAGGAGAAGAAGGACAAAAACGACACATGCGCGCGCGCGCACTTTTAGAAATTAGTGTGCGGCGAGTGAAGTTCACTGACCAATTATGAAAAAATCTAGAAATATACTTATTTGGGTACTGTAAAAAGAAGAGGAACTTTCTGAATTGAACAGGGTTTCATAAAATTTGACACCAACATTTAAATCTGATATTATACAAGACTGGATATCACTGGATCTCAATATTTTTGTTTAAATTGAAGCAAACTTTGATATTTGGCTCCCAGAATACGAGTACTTCGTGCTAAAAGTCAACGAAATTCCAAAAAAAATTTTCCAAAATTTCACAAAGAGTTTTTACCCTGAACTTCCAAAACGGATGATTTAAAAAATTAATGAACAATTTTCTCAATGCTCGAAAAATTCTGGTTTTGGTACTCGTTCCGGAAAATGTTCAAAGAATCGGGTCAATATCGTTATACAATATCGTTAGATTCGAGAATCATCATGATTTTTGATTCCCTGGTTGTTTTTTGGAAGCCTAAAGTTAGTTACAGTATTCCTGAACTTGCGAAGAATTACAATAAATTAAGCGTGTCATGAGGCTTCCATTATTTTTAGCAATAAAAAATGCTAATATATTTTGCAATCTGCACTTTTTTCTAATATTCTCACGCATAATATTAATTATTCCAAAAATTTTGTCTACAGTAGTCCTTCTCCTTCTTCTTTTCCACACATGAGAGCTTTACACAATTTGTTTAAACATAGACTTATTATATGTATAAAAAGCAAGAATGCAAGAAAGAAAGAATAATACTTGCGAACAGATGTTTTATGTCTGGTTGTGCTCGAAAAAGTGCAAAATTGCTAATTTATGGTGGTGTTGTTATATGGAAAAGAGGAGAAGAAGTCAGGAATATATGTAGAAGTAACACAAGTCCATATATAGATTATTCACCGGTCAACATTTTTCCCTCTTCTGCTTCTTCTTCGCCGTTTTTTCCACAAGAGTTTTGTCTTTTCATGGTGTCTAGCCTTTTGTCTACTCGTCTGACTCGTTTTCTGAGCACACTGAGGAGAAGGCTTTGAGCAAACTCGAACAAATAAAAAATGTTGTTTTTTTCTTGCTTGGGAGGAGGAGAGAAGATGAGCGACTTTTTTTTTTGCTTTTTTCCTCGTCGACAAGAGAAACGAAAAAGTTATGAGGCTTTTTAAAGACGATTGATTTTGATGTATGTTTAAGTTGGCAGAAAATCTCATTTACTCACTCACTGCCTCACTCGATACATTCGAACCACTAATAATAATTATTATTTTCTGCACCTAATCTCACCCTTATGTGGTCTCCGCCTCTCTTTCCTTCGCAATTGCGCACTCGTCAGCAGCAGTAGTGCCCATGATTATTATCCTCTTTTTTTGCATTTGGTGGCCTTTTTCACCACCTGTCGATGCTGGACTGTTTTGTATTTTTCTAATTCATATTGGATTTTTGTTCAAGATTGACACGTAGATCGTGTTCATACTCAAACTTGCACTAAAGTGTGAACATCACTTGGAAGGTTATACTCAAAGAGGTGGGATTTTTCTCCAGAAACAACGAGGTATCTGATAAAAATCGTTTCTGAATGTAGAATTGCTAGAAATTCCATCCAGATTTCTGCGATTCAAATTTCCATGAAGCAGTCAATAACATGTGAATTCTTTATCAGTTTCAATCAAGTATCATATTTTGAGACCTGTTTCATTTAAGTTCTGAAATTCAAAAACTCATCACCTAGTACTAGCTTAATCCCGTTTAATTTGTTAATCTCCTGTACTTATTCACTTTGTGATTTTTTGAACTCTCGAGTAATTGTCAAATAGAGAATTCTTCCTTGTTTGTCGGAAAGCAGATCCCGAAGAAAGGAAAGTGTACTTACCCCCTTTTTGTTCCTCTCCAATTTCTCCATATTTGTACAGGTTGATCTTTTGATTCAGTGCTTTCTGTAGTGGTTTTCTACAGTAGTCGTCGCTTCTCGTTGAACAAGAATTGAAAATTCCTCTTCTTCTTCTTTTTGTCGCGTTTTAAAAGTACAAGCTTTTGTTGTTGTGGCTGTTGGTGGTCTTTTGTCGTAGTCGTAGTCGTCTTCTTCTTCATTATTTTCAAGCTTTCATGGTTCTTGAAACGAAAAGGGGTGTGTCTGGAGAATTGAGAAAGGAAACGAAAGGAGGAGCCATGCTGTGAATGGTGAGATAGCGAAGAAAAAGATGAAGAAAATGGAAAATTGTCACCTTGCCACTTTTTCATGTTTCATTTTTGCCCAAATTCCTCGCCCAAAACTGTCTTTATTCGCGCAGGTGTCCGAATATGTTTGATTTTCTGATCCCGACTCCCTACCGTGTTCACACCAATTTGCGAACATGGTTAACAGTAACCCGATAAAACCCCTCATCGCTCCGCCTTTCTCTTTCCAACAAACACTGGTCTTTGCTATTTTTAAAATATCGAATTCCCTTTTCTCCGGACTACTGTAGGTGGTCTTCTTCTTTTTTTCTGTCGTTTTTTCCCTTTTCTTCTATTCCATTGAAAAGAGGAGACCACCCATATTATTTTCTCATTTGCACTAAGATGAGCCAAGTTTCATCATCATAATCATGCATTTATGTGCTCCATCCTTCCATCCCAATGCACTTTGTAGTCCTATTTTTAGTGTTCATCCAGAGAATTGAAATTTGATGGAATGGGAGAGGGTTACTGTAGAGCGAAGCAATTATTTGACCAAATTTGGGGCGGCCTTGAACAAAACGAGTTTTTCAGTGTGGTGGAGGAGGTATAGAGATCATAATAATAATACCAATTATGTTTTGATTTTTTATTGTCTTATTTATTATTTTTTCTCGCATCGAAAAACACGCCAAAAAAAAATATTTTAATCAGTTACCTAAATCTTTTTTGACCTTCTGGAATAATTTCGAACGTTTTCGAAAATTATCATTTGCATCATCATCGTCATCTCCTTTTTCTCACTTTTTATGCTCTTTTATTCTATTATTTTCGATTCTTGCAGGTATATGATGTGGACCCTTCGATCACCGGCAATAACTTGTCGTGATCAGGTGATGGAGGGTAAACCAACACAGGATATGATGGTGAGTTTGAGGGGCAGGGCCACTGTGGTTGGGAAAAAGAATTAGTATAACACTATGAGGTTTTCGAAAAGTAATCTGGGACAACTTCGACCATAATTTTCTGAAAACTAAGAAGTATCTCCGAGTTTCCTCTATATACCGAAAAACGATACTCCTTGTTGTTTCGAAATTTCCAGTCCATATTTCATTCTGGTTTTTATCAAAAGTTTGATCTTGTCAAATTTTTATTGCCACAAAAGAAATTATGTACAGTAAATAGAACGTTTGATGAATTGGAAGATGAAATTATCCAGAAATTCTCCCATTTTCCTCTTTCTCAGTACCCTTTTTCATCGTGTGGAAAATATGGAAAAACAACAATAATAATCGAGGTTGAGAGCGGGTTGAGCGCGAGAGAAAGAAAAGCGCAAAGTTGTGGGGGGTGAGAGACGCAGAATAGGATAACTGAGCTGGTCGGCGAGCCGAAAAGAAGAAAAAGAAGGGAAGAGGACGAATTTATGAGAAACGGAAAATGCATATACATATAGTTATGAAATAAGAGGGAAAAAGAGAGAGGGTTTATTGGGTGAGGAAGGACAAAATTTTGAAGAGTAGGGTTGGATGTTGTTAAATCCTAAAAATTGCTGGTCGGAAACGTATAGTTGGCCTCGAATTGGCTTCATTGCGCTCACTGCTGCTCATGGAGCAACAGAAAAGCTAGCCTGATCTTTGCAACTTTCTGGCTTGTTGTTTGTCGTTGTCGTTGTCGCGACGAAGACCTCCCAGACAGTTTGCGCGCCACCTCGACGGGCGTTCTTCTCGCTTCTCCAAACAAACAAGAGTCTTGTAAAGCAGAGAGAGAGTTGTGGGTGAGAAATAAAAAATAACTAGGCGCGACCTTCTTTTCGTTCTTCTGCCTGGTCTGCCAGCCCTGCAAATAATAGAATAAAAATGTATAGATTTATATACATTTATGTGTAAACATTTCACAGTTCTATTCTTCTTACTCCTATTGCCTCGAAAAATGTTTGAAAGAAAGGGAACTGAGACGATGGAGAGTCCTTGGCTGGAAATCGATGGTCACACATTGGGGTTATTTGGCAAGGTTGCGCAAACATCCGATAGACAAGAGATGTTATCAGGATATTACGGGATTATCGCTGATGGAACATGACAAGTCAGATAAATGTAACTGGATGTCTTATGTTATCCTAAAAAAAGGGGAATGAGCAAGTAGACCTTGAATGAAAAAAAATCTACGGAAATTTATGACAGTTTCGAAAGCTGAAAAAAACGTCCAAAGTCTTTTTCAGGAAATAGATTTTGAAGAATAATCTTCATTTTTAACCATCCTCCGTAATGGTTTCCTGATTCCGTGAATATTTCGAGAAATTTGTAGATTTTATTATAAAACGTATCATCAAGTGATGAATCTCACTTTAAAAAAAATCTGTCTATGACCCCCTGTCCTAATCCTGGTTGAAAAAATACATAGCGATAGTTATGCTGTCAAGAAGCGAAAATTTTCGACCATTTTTCGCCCGGTTACTCTTTAAAACTTGAGCTTCTCGCGGTTTCCCATCGATTCGAAAGGCTGATTCATTTTATTATGTAATAAATCTTTCGATCGCTCGCTT
This sequence comes from Caenorhabditis sp. 38 MB-2015, assembly GCA_900536415.3. Classification (NCBI taxonomy): domain Eukaryota; kingdom Metazoa; phylum Nematoda; class Chromadorea; order Rhabditida; family Rhabditidae; genus Caenorhabditis; species Caenorhabditis quiockensis. The sequence continues at coordinate 184,069 of LR549022.1, read as the reverse complement.
GTGTGTGTTTGAGTGATTTTTGTGCTCCGCAATTTCCCGCCATTGAACAAACAAACACCGAGTTGATACCTACATATTTGAATCTGTGATGGTGGTTGTAGTGATGAATCAATCAAAGTATATAAAACTAGTCCACTAAAACTAGGAAATAAAAGTAATTCGATGTCCTTTTTGTAATCGTGCTGCTAATTGTCGGGGCGCCCCCCTCCGCAACCCGTAAAAAGTCATAAAAAGTGATGGACAATTATTTCATCTCTCTGTTTCTCTCTCTCTCTCTTTGTTAATCATCAAGGTTGGGTACTAAATAGTGAACGACATAATTATAGGGAGCTTGTTGATTCAGCAACAACTGAAAAATGGGTCCTAACACGAAAAAAAAGTAGAGGAGATTTCATTTATCATGCTCACCAATCGTCCAAACGGAAATTGTTGTTTTTTTTCTCGTTTGGATGGTTGGTTAGAAGATGGATGGATTGGATTAGTGATGTTTGATTGCCTTTTTCTATGCTTTGAAAAATGCTCCAACATGGGGGAAAACACTACACATTACAAGTGAATAAAATATGTTTTTTTTCAGGTTCTGATGGAATTAGACGAATCAGCCATAATCGAGTTGGAACTACATCATCCGAATCAACACTGGGTGAGTTTTTTTTTTTTTTGAAATATGGCCACTGGGATAAGCTGGCTGGAAGGTAAATAGAAAAAATCATAGATGGCTGCGTCGAAAAATCCCTCGTTTTTGGGCCAAAATCTCACTCCTGGTGATCAAAAACCAAAAATTTGGCACTGTTCCAAATTTCTTTTTTTTTTGTGCAGCCGCAGCCCAATGAATAGAAACGTTGTGTTGCAATTCGACGCTGTTTGTGGGAAGAAGAAGGTCGTTTTTGTTTTGTGTTGAGGTTTTGCGTTTTTGTTGACAATAATTTTCGTTCCCGTTTCTTTCCTTCAACTGATATGTACATGAATTTCGTATTTCTTTTCGTTTATCAGATTGACGTGGGACATTTTACATATTTTGAAATAGGACATTTCTGGAACAGACACGGCAATTTCATAATCGAATCAGCGATACGATTCCTTATCAGGAATTTTTTCCTTCTTGTGAAATCATGAGCAATGTCTGATAAGTTTCATAATTTTGCTATCAGTTTTGTTTTAAAAAGGGCCTGCTTCAGGTGTGTTAATGACTATTTTACTACTTTTTTCCTTCTTTGAATTATTTGAAGAATCTTGAACAAACGCCCACGGGACTCTCAAATTAGTATAATCATCAAGAAATTTTATGTACATGAATGAAGAATCAAAATACAAGAATTTCAATTCTCGAGTTATTATTCAATAATGTCAAAGTTGATATGTCACATATGCGAATTTATTTTATTCACGATCTTGCCTAAAGTTTCTCGAATACTGTCAATTATGCTTCATTTTTAGCTAAAAATCTTAATAAAAAAATTCGGCCTAAAATGAATGAGTAATATGATATTAGTCACAATGAATCATAGTGAGCAGTCTAGGAAAATGAGGTGAAATATTGAAAATTCGATATGTTTCTTTCATATCTTATATGATTATACTATATTGGAAGTTCTTTTCGGCTTTCTAATAATCACGTCATAATTGTCCCCTAACATTGACTTATTCTCGTTATATCCTCTATTGCGCGAGTTCCATAAGAAGATTGTAATTTTCTCAAAGTTAGTACGACCAACATCTGCCGTACTGAATTGCATCATTTATCGCGAACTATCTGGCGTCTTGCCCAACACATCCTTACATATGTAAAACTCTAGTGTTCAGTGTGTCATAATAATAATAATCACCCAAAAAAACCACCACGAATAGGCTGCTGCTGCTGCTGTTGCTCGCCCCGTTCTCTTTCCCGCGCTCTATTTCTTTTCCTCCGTCTCGCCCCTTTGCCTACTGTTGTTCCCTCGCCCGCCTTCTTTTTCCTCTTATTCGGAGACAGTTTGGCGACGGCGCTCATTCGTTCTTTATTCCCTCACTAGTCCTGCGTGAGTGAGGCTCCTCTCTATCTTGTATTTATTATTTTTGTTTGTTTCTTCACTGATACTTACTTGTGATTATTCCTGTAGAATGCCTGTCAATGAGAGAAAATACGTTTTTCTTAACAACAATAATAAACCTCTGGAAGTCAGAACAAAGGAATATAAAACCGGCAACGATAAGTATTATGAATACAACCCGGAATCCGTTGACGATTTGAAACATTTCTCTCACGTACAGATGCCGATTAGTAACGAAGTGAGCAGTTTTTTACTCCAATGAGCTTTTTTCCTAACTAGTTTTTTTTGTTGGAATAATACGAAATACCCACGTCCCCGTTATTCCAATTTTTTCAAAGTTGCGAAATATCGTAATAATATACAATATTCACAATTTTTATCGCCTATCATAAAACAAAAACGACTGAAAACAAACAGCTCCGAAGCGAGAAGCGATAAGAATGAAATAAAAATTATGAATCATCTTTTTTGTAGGTATCAATGCACCAATTGGCAAATTTGAAAACCATCGCGCAACAATTAGATGTATGCAATGAACCGGGGGACTTGGATTTGCTATTCAGACACGTAGCAACTGGAGGACAGGTAAATAAAATAGGGGGTCTTACTGTAGAATAGTCTTGATTCGTCGTGATACCGTAATTGACACCTCCCTGATAACCATAATACGATGATGATATCAAATTAAAATATCAGTATATAATTATATCTATATAGATAGAGATATATACGGTAATTAAGTATGATTTTATGACTTGATATGGATGTTGTTGTCAAGGTTGTGGGAAACAATACAATTCTTGTAACATTTCTTCTTTTTTACAGGTAGTCATCGAGTCACGGGATAAGTCGTTGTGCAGACAAGCTCTTCTTGCGTTGTGCAATTTGTTGCCGATCGGATGTCTGAAGTTGGCCACCTACAAAGAGCATTATCGGCCAGAAGATAGGTGAGTAGTTTTGATGATCAATGAACACTTTGGGAATAAGAGAAGAGAGTTCTTTTTTTGCTCTATGTTTCGACGACAAATATACATTTGTAATGTTATATTGTCTGAAGCAAAAAAAAAACATTTTGGAAATTTTTTTATTGGACATCAGAGTAATCCAGGGTTACTACAGTACTACAGATCATACGCAATTTTTATTTTGAGCTAAAGTATCAAGAAAGGCACAGTTTTATTTGAACGGATAAGATATTAGATTTTTACTGTTAAACCCTCTATTCTGTTTTCCTGCTCAATTTTTGTATAAGTATTCGGTTCTACAATTCAAAAACCCCATTAGTTATTTTCCACGCAAAAAAGTTTGATGTTGTCAATTTGAACTACAGTATCCTGCCATCTGCAATTGGTTGATAGGTTATTGATTATTGTAGTTTCAGTTTTCTATCATTTCGATTTCTAGTCTTTCGAAATTAAATCACAATTAAATTTTTCTTTGAATCAATTCCATTTATTTTCAGCAGACGATACAACTTGATTGGAGGACCGGTCAACATGGATATACCATTGGAAGTGTCGATGGTGTTGGTATTGAGAATTACAGCCAGAGATTTCAACGATGAGAATGTGTCGCTTCAAGACTGCCAAATCGAGATCCGTCGACGCCCAGAGAACAACGGCGTTTGCGGTGCAAACCCGCAAATTGTCAAGCGTTTCAAAGAGTTGTTGTTGGATCCAGATGTCAATGGAACAATTTTGGAATCGGCATTGCGCGCGACACGTGACACCTGGTTGAGCAAGGCGAGAATTTGCTATCAAATGCGCATCAAATTGAAAAGTAATGGAATCACTTCGACCATGGAGGATTACGCGTTACGTGGAACATCGGCAGAGGATCGTCAAGTGCTCCATTTCTGGCAAGGCGGACTCTCGAATGCTTACAAAAATCATGTTATCTCGAATTTGGATCCTGTCTATCAATACGATATCTTCCAACACTAGATGCTTCACCTTCTCCTCCACATTTATCAAGTTCATATGCTATCACATTCTTCTTGTGTCGAATCGACGGCTGTGCCGTGAATTGTTCTGGTCACCGAACCACACCCCCGTACATCCACCATCTTCACCAATACTACAGTACCTCATGATTATTGTTGTTTCGTGTTGAGACCATCATATGTTATATTGAATTGCGCGTCTTAGTCGTCATATACCAAATCAAAAAAAAAAATAAATGGACGTCACAAAACTCTTCCCACCAACCATCCTTATAATAGTCGTGTCTTCTGGTCACTTTTTGTGCATTTGTTTTGTATTCTTTTCAAGCTGGTGCTCTTTTCTCTCTCGTTCCGTGTTATTCTGGTAACAGTTTTCGCTTTTATTCATTTGAAAACAAAACAAATAGTCACCCAATATTTATCCAACATCTCTGAAAGTCAACAAAAAAGCTTTAAAAAAATCGATAATCTGCATCATATTTAATTTATTTTATACGCATTTTCATTATATTATATTTTACCCTTCTGGATCTTCACGGTAAGAAAAATCTAAAAAAAAATCTCAGTATCCAAGAATGTTCTTTTTTTTTGTATAATAATTACACTGGTAGATTCATTCATTCATTCATTCTCTTTTAATTTTTCCTTTTTTGTCTAGTGATATATATTTTTTTTCTTTTCTTTTTTTTATAATGTTTTGTTGCCTTCGTGGTGCAATTTTTAACCCCTACCTCTCTTCTCGCTGGAAGATTTCATGTGTTATGAGCTTTTAATGTGTGAGAATCTCGTTTTACCCTAAACCAAAATAAAACCGTTTATAGACTTTTGATACGAGTTATTAGAACGTGACCGATTTCAGCCATTTTGCGCGATTTTACAGTGTCGGGTTGGCGAATGTCGCGAAGCTCGACGCAGCACAGAATTTCGCCGTCACCCTGGAAAAGTGCATTTTTTAAAGTGGGTTACTGTAGTTTCATTTATGGGTTTCAATTTTACTGAAATTAATTTCAAATAGAAATTGTGAAAAAATTTCTGAAAATCAAAAATGCGCTGAAAAAAATTCGAAATTTTCTCTTTTTCAAAAAAGTTTATGTGAAATTTGGACATCATGATTGTGATCTAAGATGTTCTCCACCTACCGTAACCCTTTGTACACCCGATAATATACAAAACATCGAAATCCCTTCCTCATCATCCGAATACTCTTTCGCATCGGAGCATTGTAGCTCGACGGGAAATGTGAGAAACGCGCGATGATTTCGCGCATGCTCGCTAATCTCGGGCTCTTCCACCGCTTCCGGTTGCTCCGTGTCCGGTAGATCCGACACCGCAGTCAACACGTAGACCTTATTCGAAAAGTGTCCGCAAAATTGGAACCATATTGTTGCGAACAGTTTTTGGTCTTCGAATCGAACGTTGACCGGGTTGGGGAGTTCGTGCATAAGACGCCAATGGACAGTGTGATTGTCGAAGGATACGGTATGACCGTCGAATTGGAGAGGATCTTGAAGACTTCGTGGATGCGTCAATGTTGTGCGGATCTCCGGAACTTGCACATCGCACACCTTTTTATCATTGCCAATATCATTAAGAACCTTGTTAAGCATATCAATAACCGAACAATTGAGATGAACATGATCTTTTAGATACTTCATGAAAACACCATTCACCTCACCCTTCACCTCATATGCACCAACTCCGCCACTCGTCGAATAGCCATACACCATATTTCGATGAGCACGATGGTGACGTTTGAATTGCTCGGCATACTCGACGAATGCGGGAATTGAATTGAATCTGGAAATGTTTTATTGAGCACGTGTTTGGCGCACCACACCAAGTCAAATTGCGTCATCGCGTTCACATGACGCAATTCGCCAGCAACATATGGCCACTGAGTTCTTGGCATCCGAGTTTGTTTTCACCCAAAATTATTTACAAGGGAGGTTCGTGGATTCAACTTTTTTTTTGAAATTTGCAGAGTTCAATCTCCTCATCATAATAATATAATTTTTATCCGCCAAAAATTTCTGTGAAAAAAGTTATGAATTATCAAAGTATTTTCTTGATTATTTTCAAGTTGAAAAAAAGGGAATAAGTTCGAATTCATCTATGAACTAAATAAACTTTGAGTATTCGGATAATACTAATTTAAAGTGAAAATGGCGAGCCCAAAAAGAGGAACTTCTTCACATTTTTTGAACAAATAAACTATGAATTTTGATCGAAACCTCACGATTTTCAATAGAGCGCCTTTCAACTTTTTTTAGGTGTCAAAAATTGTTTCAAAACTAACCTGAATTCAGATCCATGTAAAAGAAGTAAAAGCTAATCGACCACCCAGTCAGGTTATTAATTAACCATTGGACATTCCGTTAGGCTTACGATAGTTAAAAGTGGGGTAAAGGGATTTGGCAAGTTGCTTCTAAATGAAAGAGCACATTTTTTTAGGTAAGAGGGATTTTTCACCGAAAAGTCTAGAACTCGAGAAAAAAATGTTCAAAGTCAAAAATTTGAAAACGTTCAACGTATACCTATACGTTAAAAGATTCCAAATTTGTTTTTTCAAATGAAATTTTTTCGGAAACTAGACTTTTCGGTAAAAATACCCTCGAGGGTGTTACCTAAAAAATGTACTCTTTTATTTAAGAGCAACTTGTCGAGTCCCTTTACCCCACCTTTAAGTACATTTCAAATTTAGATACTTTATTGCAAGTTTTTAAAATCATAGAATTTATAACGAACTGATATATAAAATTTTGAAAATTATATACACATGTTTTGAAACAGTAAATGTTATGAAAAAAAATGAAGTGAAAAAATTTTTTTGGGGTTTTTAACCAGAAATACATAATTTTTGTTGAAAACGATTCTCAATGTTCGAATTTCAGACTTGAAGCTTACATTGGAAAATGAAAATAGGTGAAAAATGTCGTTGTGATTGCAGTTCTGTTATCGAAAAATATTAAACTTTTTTAGGAACCTGATCTCTGCTAGAAACAAGCTAAAATCAAAGTTTGCCGAGAATCCCATTAAAAAAAATTACATTATGGTTAATTCAGTTTCGTGGCATTTTAAATTCACATCTATAATAACATAAGCATCAAAAACCAAACTACAGTAATCCATTTACAATGGAATGAACCATATATTGGCACCATAAACGTTGCTACCTGATTTGAATCAACGTTCTGGTCTTTTGAACGGAAGAATAAATTATTGACTCACGGCACAAAATTTCTGCAAACATCTAGAAGAAGCAAATTGAGAGCTGGCGAAATATCACGAAAAATTGAGAGCACCCAATCCATACTCAATGCATGCTCTGGTTTATGAGCATCTTCTGGAGCATCAACGCCCATTAGATAGCATTGTCCATTGACTTCGAAGCCATGTCCAACAAAATAGAAAACCGCATAAACATCATTGCCCAATAATTTTCGATATTCTCGAATAAAAAATCGCATTTCATCCAATGTCAAGTCAGCCAGCGTGACAGTTTTGAAGTTCATTTTTTGGAGAGAATCAGCGAGAGTTTGAGCGTCGCAATGGGGAGTTACCAACGGGGGGATATGAGTGTATGAGCAGTTGGAGATGATAAGAGCCACTTTATCCGATGCAAAGAGTTCCATGTCTTCTTGAGAGGATGTTGATGGTTGGGGTGGCAATGCGTCTTCGTCTTCTTTTAAAATTTGCTCATATCGAACAAATTCGAGAGATCGACAATTATCACACACTGAAATGAACTTATTTTTTGATTTTATAATTTTTTTAGCGAGACTTATACCATTCGATAAATTTTTGGACATTTTTCATTTTTGAAAAATAGATACCTTAGTGCACTTTTTTTCAGCCATGAACTTCACACTGAAAATTTAAAAAATTCTAGAAAAACCATGAAAAACTAACAAGGGAATGGTTTCAATCAAATTTAGGGTTTTACGAAAAGCTATATATCATTTTGTAGATTTTGATACGCTAAGAACGAGTTTTTTATCACTTTTTGTCAAGCGAAATTCTCAATACTCAATTTTCAGCCTTGAAAATTACACTGAAAATACAAACAATGCACGAAAAACCATCGAATACTAACAAAAATGGGATGATATGCTAAATATACTATCGGGTAACTTTTCGTCCAGAATATATCTCGACAGTTTGTTTTGCACAATAATGAAAAATTACAGCATTTTCTACAATTTTGGAGTTTTTCTTTTACGAAAGAAAAAATGAACAACAGACAAACAAAAATAATTATAAAATACGTGAACCTTTTACGAGGGCTTGTTTTCATCCCGTTTTTGTTTTTTTTTTTGCAGAGAATTTCCATGTTCTGAAATTTTCAGCTCAATTTTAAGGTTTTATAAGAAAATGAATATTGCAGAATTATTTTTCATACTTGATTACCATGTAGTTACGTTCCATTTACTTCTATAGTATTTTCTCACTGCGAACGGAAAAATTTCAGTCTTAGGAATCTAGTTTTGTAAAAATGAACGACAGGAGGTTGACCAGCGTCCAAAAATCTATCGAATGACATATTTCTCGTCGAAAAAATCCAGATTTTTCTCGGAAAATTCTTACACTCATCATCTTTGACGAATGCTGTCACATCAATCCACTTGGATTCCAAATTCGATCGATATTTCTTTCCCGCTTTTCGATAATCGGCAGAGAATGAAAAACCTTCTGGAACCACATTTGAAGCATAACATTTGTACATTATCTCGGCGGAGCATTTACAACGACTCAGCTCCAAATATTTCCCTAGCGCGATTTCTTTGTTCGTGCTCGTCGAGTTGAACCATTTGAAATCTGGAGTTGGAAAGCCCACAGCTTTACATTCTAGACGAATAGCATTTCCGTTTATTGATATCAATACTTGTTCTTCTTTTGACCATCGGACTTCTTCTAAAAAATAAAATCGAACATAGCGCCAATGGTCGTGGCCTAAAATCCGACAAGTTTTGTACTTCTCTCGGGATTCAAGTTATTTCTTTTGTTTTCTTTGGTTTCTTTTTTTCAGTTTTTTATTCCATAATTAAACACTTACTAAATTTTCTGCTCAAAACTAGTTGTGGAAGATCGAATAAAGGATCTTCATAGTAATTCCCTAGTCTTTGAAGCCGTGTTAGAAGATCCATCACAGTTTGCCCGCGATTTCCCAAACTTCTCAATAGAGCACCGCCGATATCAGGATTACGCTCGAGGTTTTCTATCTCTTCTTGACTGAAAATTCACGTATGTTATTTTGAATATGTTATTTCGAAATAGATATATTGAATACCTCATCGAGAAAATTGTGCGTTCTCGCCGGTCATCGACGAGTTTCAGCCATAGTTGTTGTTTTTCAATGCAATTTGAAAGTTGGCGGAAGGTTAATAAAGGCAAATCAGCAAGATTTGTTGTCAGTTGAACTGGTTTTGTTGCTGTCATCGTTCTATGCTCATTTTTTGACCGGAAAATTTACTTTTTAGATATCTAAATTGACAATCTAAACAAATAAACATAAATAATAAACACCGTAAATCGTCCTCTTGGCAATTATCCATCGTCTCCCCATCGTATTTCTCCGCCCTCTCTTCGCCACAAGACCCATTTATCATGCGCATACATCGACATAGAGAGCGTGTAAACATGGGAGACGCCGAAATGCTAGAGAGCCAAAGACAAGCGTACAATGGTTGCTTTAGTCTTCTCATTCTCACCATATTGATCGACAGCCCATTTTCTTCAGTTTTTTACACAAATCAATATTTGCCTCGCATTTTTTTATCGATTCAAACAATGTTTTTTTGTTAAAATTTTAATAAATACGCAAGATTATATTTAATTTAATTTTTTTTTGAAAATAATCTTGTTCTAGAAAATTCTTCCGCTCCTAAGAAGCATTGTGAAACCGGAAAATAAGTAGTTCTTTTGCAGATTCAGCGGTCCAATTTTATGTAACTATGGAACCGCTTGCAGCCGCTTCAGTTTCGTCAAATGGGTCGGATAAGTCACGACGACAAAGTACCGCCGCTGATTATTTGCAAATTGATCCGTCAAGCACGTTTATTAACAATACTGGTAAGTTTTTTACTTTATGAAAAATGAAAATGATGACTAATCGTTGTTTATTTTTTCGAAATTTAAACTCTAGCGTATATATTAATAGGTATACTGTCTTTGAAGAAATAATATATTAAGATCAGGGAGAAAGTGTCAACATCATGTTAGTAAAAAGTGGAAAAATTAATATTCTTAAGTATAGTCTTCAATGCATTTGACAGGAAATTCTGATGACAAATTTCTGAGACAATATCTTTACTGTGTACCAGAGCCCGAATTCCAGCAAGATTCAAAAAGTTTCACTTAAAAAGTCAACCTTGGTTTACAGATATTATGTTATAGGCTTCCTGTTTGAACCAGAGCTTATGGGGTGATGCAGATGCTAAAAAATGTGCGTTTTTTAAAATAAAATACAATGCAGGAACCTCAAAAAAACGTACGTTTAATTCAAAAAAATGACATTTCCTATGTAAAAAAGAATTAAACGTGATTTTCCTGCATTGTATTTTAATTTAAAAAACGCACATTTTTTAGAATCTGCATCACCCCATTAGTCATATACTGAAAATCTGAACCATAATTTTAAAATAAACATTCCTAATTATTTTATTGCTGGATTTTCTCCATTTTTTTGAGTTAAAATATATATCAATATTTCATCAGATTGATTCTCGAAATTTTCTTTTATTATAAAAAAATTCAACTTTCAGAAACATCGAATTTTCATCTTTACTACGGTCTATTTTAAAGTTCTCCTTTCTTTTTTGTTAGTCTTATCATATTTATACCACACCCATTTTCATTTTTTAGTCTCATAAATTACACTGTTTTTTATCGTTTTTAGGGGCGCTGAAATTGACTGTAATCATAAATTTTGTTCAAAGAACACCCTTGAATTACACGAAATATGTTCATAATCGAAAAAATGAAAGAAATATTTGTAGCTCGAAATGGTGGATTCGAAGAGTTGCCCGAGAACTTTCTCGACACAATCTCACCCCATCCAACTACACCAGGCGGCAGTGGTGGCAACGTCGACTCACCCACCACCCAACCAACGCTCACCCAATTGGCGCCAATGTCAACCACCACAACCATCACCACCGCATCGGATCAATCGGCGCCGAGTAGTAGTAGCTATACGGGAATATTGTCGAGTCAACAATACACACATTTGGATTCGAAATCGTCGTTTTCAAACTCGACCGCCGGATTGTTGTCACCGTTGCATTTAGATAGAAGAGGACCGCAAACTTCAAGAGATTATGGGAGAGATGGTGGAAATGGACAAGGTTCACAAGGATACATCAAGGTATAGAAAAAATTTTATTCGAGAATGGAAAAACTGAAAAATCCCAAAAAATTAGAACCACTCCCCTCAAAAACTAGTTTTTCTGAAAAAAAATGTCAGAGATAATATGATGCCGAAAAATGGGTTCTAGACTACGAAAGGGCCATGAAAACTTTTATTAAATCAATTTTTTTAAAATAACGATCTGTGGTAAATCAGATTTTCTTCCCTTTGTGTCCCCCGAATTACATAATTAGGTGTTTTTCAAAAGTTAGAATCTCTTCCACACAAAATATCCAGAAAAGTTAGAACCCATTGCATAAATCTACGTGGCGCCTCTTTTTTGTGTGGGGTCAGTTTTTCGCAAACTACTCTTGAATCTGGCCTTGAAACCGAATAGTTTGACATTCTAAAAATATAACCATATATTTATATATGTCCCTGGTCTGATCAAAAATAAAAGTTCTTTGCCGAAAACTAAACTGTGTATAAATGCAAGTTCTGCTGAAAAATTTCACTGTTTCAAACTTTATTAAATTTTTGACCACGCCGATGTCGTCGTATAGTAGTGATTCACACCTCCACCTGAGTCATACGAATTCAGGGTGTATTTTGAAGTTTTTTGGAAACGGGCAAAAATGGAGTGTAAATTTTTCGAAGCCGGCCCCACAAAAAAAATACTTAGTGGGTGTTTAGCGCCGAAGGCGCCAAACAATTTTTTTGGGGTGTATTTTTAGAGTGTTTTTTGGACTTCAAGCCCAAAGTGCATTTTAGAACATAAGCCACCCAGGGTTCCGGTGAAGGTATGTAGTGATTTAATCACATGCTGAAGATGATGGGCAGGAGAATTTTCCATCAGAAACGAATAATTGTAGCCTTCTTCGATTTTACGATTTTGACCTGGCCGTTTTTCACATATCATTTCGAAGTGATAGGATTTCCTAATAATTTTTTTCAGTCTAAATTTAAGAACAAATCAAACAATTCCAGTTAGATCGCCCGAAATAAAGTTGAACTATTCAGTAATTGTTGTCCTCTGAAATCAGAACAACGGCGAACTTCCGACCAAAACTTGATAGATCTTAATCAGAAGGTTTGTCAAAAATACAGTTGGAACTTTGATTTTACGACAATTACCATTCCAGTTTTCGACAGGAGTATAACCGGAATGTGATTGGGTACTCAACTATTTTAAACCGAACACTTTGAAATTGAACTACTGAACATTGAAATTGAAAAACAAAGTCTGCGAAAAGTGTCGTCGCCGCGAAAAATTGAAAATGTCAAATATTTTTGATCAACTCGTTGACTACGCTCTCTTCTGTCTCTGTCTCCTTCTAATCCACACTATTTCTCTGAACAAAGACGTGTCAGGGTTGCCATTTAGACCACACCCACTTTTTGGAGGGCATTAAAATTTAAAAAATTTCTAATAATTTTTTGTTCAGTAAATGTTGTTTTTCTCAGGCTTTGAAAAAATGAAAGTATCAGTTCGAACATGCTATTTTTACAGGAAGAAGAAGTTGATCTCGATGGAAATCTTCTAATGACCTCACTAAGTCAACAACAACGTGAAATGGAACGAATATCTCAGGCTGAAACGCCGCCCGCCGTGTCGAACGTCGAATTGGCCAGCACAATGATCGCGTCGCTGATCGGCGTGACCGATTCGCACGGTCTACAAAACGACGATTCACCATCGCCGCACACGTATTCCGATTCGACACTTCTCGCGCATTCGCAAATGATCAAGGATGAGTCAGAAGAGGAGCCGGCAACACTCAATTATCATCCCACTACCACCACCAAAACTGTTGTATATAAAAGTGAGTTTATTTCAAATATTTTGAAATTTTAATAGAGGAAGTTTCAGGAACAATTGGAGCACCTACTCCACAACGAGCTCATAATGGAGAAAACAATGATCTTGATTTTCACGCCAAACACGTCTATAATCGAGGAACGATGTCTCAAGCATCATCATCGAATCATCAACCAGTTGTAGTTCGAAAGATTTACTCAACACAAGATAGTAATGATCCACTGAACGCTGAAATTGATGACGATATATACATAGATACGAAGGATTTGTGTAAACGAATAGCTTATGAATTGAAACAACATTCCATTCCGCAGGCAATATTTGCTGAAAGGATATTGTGCAGGTAACGGCTCATTTTGTGAAAAGTAGCGAAAAATTCCGATTTTGTAGAAGTCAAGGAACACTGTCGGATTTGCTGAGGAATCCGAAACCATGGAACAAATTGAAGTCGGGTCGAGAAACGTTTCGTCGAATGTATAATTGGGTTAGACAACCATTGGCGACACGTTTAGCTATTTTAGATATGAAATCAGGTAAGAAGATATGTTTTGTTTTTTGAAAATTAGAAAATGAAACATGACATTTTAAACAATTAGCAATATTTTTAGAGATTCCCTGTTTCCATACAGAAAATGTGATGAAATTGCTTGAAGCAATGATTTTGTGAGCTGATTAACCTCTTTTTTTAAATTTCAAATCTTACTTTGAACATTGGAACAGTTGTTCACAAACACGAAATTTTCAAAGTTTTCATATTATTTAGGAGAAAAATAAACACAAAAACACTTGAGAAAGGTTTGAACATTTTTAAAAACTTACTGTTTCAAAAAAGTTATTAGATCAAATAATGAATATGCCCTCAATTCAACATAGAAAAGTTGTACATTACATTTCAATACAAAAATTCATTAAGAAGTATCTCTTTATTTTAATATCGTACTTTGGTCTATGTAAACAAGATCTATCTTGTCCAAATTTTCATATTATTGTGTAAAATTTTGCATAAACACACAGTACATGCTGACCCAGAAACTGAAAAGAAGGCAGACCTTTTCTAGGCAATTAAAGAAAAATAGGAGAGATCCTTCGTTTTTAAAATAAATTAGTTCAACAACTGGGAAGTAACCCAAATTCTTGTTTGGAAAAGTGAGAACAACAATCTTATTTTCTGTTGTGTTGTAGGAACCACTATCTGTTGAGATTTTCATATTTGAAATTATCACTGTTTCACAATTTGTATAAACGCAAATCGATTCCAGCATATTGATCCTGAGAACTAGTGAACGCGGTTCGAAGTGATTATGAAAAGTGTAGGATTTTATAAAGTTTTGGAATATCATAAAATAACTGTTTCAAATATTTTGTAACATGCAATGCTTAACATATAATCAATTTGTTGTTTACCCAATCAACAATTTTCTAATTTTGAAGAAGGCGATGATACGATATGTCGAGTATCCGGAATGTCACCACCGACACCAGCACAAAACGTTCGACAACAACGAAAGTCGTCGTCGGACCCCGATGGACCTAGTTCGAAAAGGCCTCGACTAGTGTTCACCGACATTCAGAAACGAACACTACAGGCCATATTCAAAGAGACGCAACGACCGTCGAGAGAAATGCAACAAACTATTGCCGAGCATTTGCGACTCGATTTGTCAACAGTGGCAAACTTTTTCATGAACGCGAGAAGGAGGAGTCGTATTGGACCGACTGGTGGTGAAGATGGAGCCAATTATCAGCAGGTATGAATTTTTTGAAAAAAAATGTATTAAAAATATTTTTTAAATGTAATTCAAGAAAATCAGAGTATACGTATCAGACGTTTTCAGTCAAATACGTTTGTTTCTTGCAGGAAAACAACTTTTAAATAAAATGAAAAAGCTGATTTTTCTATTGGTTCGACCGGAAATTTGAAAAGTTCCTGAGCAGTTTGAAAAGTTTACTGTTTCATTAATTTCATATACATAAAAATCAATTGATTGCACGTTATTTTACTACTTATGGTACCTAGTGTGAAGTTCATTTATCTATCTATTTTGTCTGAAAAATTAAATTAATTTGAATGATTAAAATGTTTGAGTAAGGTGATTTTGTCAATTGGGCTCCGATTTGGGAAATGAGTTTTATTGTGTCTGATGTTTTATAGATCTGATATTTTATAATGTCGATAATGACAATCTCAAGTTTTCTAATTTGAAATTGAATTTCTGACTCATCCTTGAAATAAATATCAAAATGAGATATTACGAGTCAGCGAACATTAATTATTTATAAATTTTCAAAGTGTGAACTTCTGAAAATATTTTATGCTGGAAATTGGGAGTTATTGAACTGTGAATACAATTCTAGGCTTTAAGAGTAGGTTTGTCAGCTCAAAAATAATTCTATAATTAATTTACTCGAAATTCCAACAGTTTAGCCTTTATAAAAACAAATATCAACGTTTTTTTTTGCAGATGGACGGTTACAAAGATGATGATGGTGTTGATGTGGACAATGACGGTGTCTATGATCAAGATCTTGACGATACCCCACCACAACAACAACTACCACCACAACATCATTCTCATCCACCACAGCGTCAACATCCTGCTCCACCTCCACCACACGTCACTGGTGCCGAATCTCCCTCAACTGTGGTGAAAGAGGAAACACCCGATGATGAAGAGGAGTACAAGCCAGAAACATAGGAAGTTTTTTTTGCTTTTCAAAATCTCAAAAATCCCGTTCCCGATGAGTATAATTCGTATACATTCCAGCCAAAAATGATTTTTGTTTTAAATTTTCTGAAAAATTGCTACGAAAAAAAGTATTACACATTTTTCATTATTTTTTGAATAATTCACTTATCGATTTATTTACAATATAATTTTTATTATAACAGGTTTTTCTGTATTTCTTTTCTTTTTTTTGGTAATTTTGAGACATTTTGATAATAATATATATGTGTTTATATATATATTTTCCTTTGTGTTCCCCGTTTTAGTCACCTAGTTTTTTTCCGTCTTGTAGCCTTTGCTGCCATTTTCATTTTCTCTCGATAATTTGTGTCTCGATTTGAGACGAATATATAGCATTTTTCGGTCCGGTTGGGCGGCAGGTTCCGTCGTCGTAAATATTCGATATTTTTTCCTTGATTTTTTACCTTGTGTATTTGTCTACTCATGTAATAAAAGTTTATTGTTTATTATTATTATGAAATATAAAATATATATATGACAAAGCCCGATAATAGCACCCTGATATGTTGGATATATTGGTTGGTTGGAGGAAAAAGAAGATCTAAACGGAAACATCGGAATAGGAGCGTTCGAATGGTTGATGAACTGGAGCCACATCGCTGAGCGGTTTTTTGAGCATTCGGCGAAGACGGGAAATTTCGTCGTTGGCACGGTCCAATTCTTCTGATAGGCAACTTTGGCTGGAAAAAATGAAATTGGGAAAACTCGCTCTGTTGAACTCCTCTTTTGAGGTTCTATCATTTTTCTTTATCTTTGTTCACTATTTTTCAAGACTTCAAAAATTTCTAGTTACTATATTAAATTAATTTTCAATATTTGATCTTATTACATTTTTGAAACAGTATTTTTTCAAAAATATTCACATTTTCGTTTAGTTGATATCTGAATCAAAAAATTTCTTGAATTTTATCAAATTTTTGTTTTAAACTTGAATTTCTATTACATTTTTGAAATAGTGAAATTTTAACTAAATTTCAAAGTTCAAAAGCTTGTTTTTCTGTTTCGAATTATTTTTAATATTGTTATCCACAAAATTTAAATTAATCGTAAATATTTACGACAAATTTAAATTTTAAATTGATAATTGTTCGATTTTCATACAAATTTCAAGAACTATTTTTCTTTATCTTTGATCACTATTTTTCAAGCCGCCACAAAGTTTTAGAAGATTATTAAATTTATTTTCAATTTTTGATGTTATTACATTTTTGAAACAGTAATACTTTTCGAAAATTTTTACATTTTTGCCTAGTTGATAAATTCTCTTAATCAGAATTCACTAATTTTCAAGATTTTTTAAAGAGTGGGACCGCTTAACATCAAAGTTTTGTTTTAAATTTGATTTTCTATAATATTTTTGAAACAGTAAATTTTTCTGATTTTTCTGTATCTTTGATCACCATTTTTTAAGCCTCCACAAATTTTTAGCTATTACATTAAATTTATTTTCAGTATTTGATGTTATTACATTTTTGAAGCAGTAAATTTTCAGAAACTTTTAAATATCTGTTCAGTTGATATCTGAATCGAAAATTTTTTTGAATCATATCAAACTTTTGTTTCAAACTTGATTTTCTATCACAATTTTGAAACAGTAAAATTTCAACTAAATTTCGAAGTTCGAAAGCTTTTCTATTTCCAATTCAACATTGTTATCCACAAAATTAAAATTTGTGGTAAATTGATAATTTTTCGATTTTCATAAAAATTTCAAGAACTATATTTCTGTATCTTTGATCACTATTTTTCAAACCGCCACAAATTTTTAGAAGATTATTAAATTTATTTTCAATTTTTGATGTTATTACATTTTCGAAACAGTGAATTTTTCAAAAACATTTTCATTGTTGTTTAGTTCATAATTTCTTGAATCAGAATTCACTAATTTTGAAGATTTTTGAGAATGAGAGCCCTAACAAAGATGAATCAAATTTTTGTTTTGAACTTGATTTTCTATAATATTTTTGAACCAGTAATTTTTTTCAAAATTTTCAGAATTTAAAAGCTTTTCTGTTTCTAATTATTTTCGATATTGTTATCTACGAGTTCAAAATTTTTATAAATTATAGTTGTTCGACTTTCATACATGAGGCAGTTCCAAAATTTCAAGAATCATTTTCCTGAATCACGTGAACTATTCTTTAAGACGTCACAAGGTTTCAACTATCATTAAATTAATTTTCAATATTTATTCTTATTACATTTTTGAAACAGTAAATTTTTTCAAAAATATTCACATAAATTGATAATTGTTCGATTTTCATACAATTTTCAAGAACTATTTTTCTGTATCTTTGATCACTATTTTTTTAAGCCTCCACATAGTTTTAGCTATTACATTAAATTTATTTTCAATATTTGATGTTATTACATTTTTGAAACAGTAAATTTTTTAAAAATTTAAAAATTTTTGTTTAGTTGATACCTGAATCAAAAAAATTTCTTTTTTTTTTGTTTTAAAATTGATTTTCTAAAATATTTTTGAAACAGTTAATTTCCAGAAACTAAAAATTAACTTTGGAATTTTACCAATTTTGAAAAAGAAAATCACCTGTATGATACCCCTCCAATAACCTACTTCATTCAACTTTTAATATGTGGAAAATTTTATTTTTGAATTCAAATTCAATAAATAAGTGTAGGATACTGGATAGTATTCAATATTTGACTTTATACAATTTTTTTGAAACAGTAACTTTGGAAGATATCCATAACAACAACAACAACATGTCTGGTTTCTAAAAAAAGAATTCGAATCGCAGAAATTTTGGAATCAAATTTTTTATAATATTTTTGAAACAGTCAATTTTTCAATGCAACACAACGAAAATTTCTTTTTGTGCTTTCGACTGTTTTAAAAAATACTGTTTCAAAAAAAAATTAAATAACTAACAATTTCTAAAATTCGTTCAGAGTTTCTAGGTAGAATAATCTTTGAAAAAATGAACGCAGATCCTGGAAAATAGGTATTCTAAAATCTTCTATGTTTTTTAAAAAATATTTTTAATATTCCATTTTTGACACATAAAATTCAAACTCAATCGCTCAATATTGCTTGAAAGAAAATTTTTTACTCAAAAAATTCCTGTTTCAAAAATTGTATATCTTCCATTGTTGAAAATTTCTTTAATCCCACTAGCAAGCTATTGGAGAAGAAAGACTCATTTTTTAGTTGTTCAATGTAAACTTCAATGCTAAAAATCGGACACTAGGAATGGAAATGTGCAAAAATGAACAATGGGATGTTGATCAGCGTATAAAAATCTATCGAATGACATATACCCTGTCTGAAAACTCAAAAAAAAAAAATTTTTTTTTTGGAAAAAATTTACTTTTTCAAAAATTGTATAATATAATATATAATTTGGGAATAAGTTCAATAACGCTTTTTGAAAATCAAACTTTAGACAATTTTGGAGTTTTCTTTGAATTCTAGAATAAAATTCACAACTTGGAGATCTCGGAGCTGAAAATTAAGCTCTGCGATTCGAAATTTGCCAAAATGAACAACGGGATATTGATCAAAATCTATCGAATGACATATTTATTTCCTCTCTGAAAACACAGAAAAGTTTTTTTTAAAAGAAAATTTACTGTTTCAAAAATTGTATAACATAAATAATTTGGGAATAAGTTCAATAATGATTTTTGAAAATCAATTTTCAGACAATTTGGATTGTTCTTAGAGTTATATCATACCTTCTTGGAGATTTCGGAGCTGAAAATTAAGCTCTGTGACTCAAAATCGGGAAAACGAACATGATCAGCGTTTAAACATTTTTCAGATGATATATCTCTTGTCAGAAATGAACTGTTCCAAAAATTACATAACAAGACAATTTTTAGACATATTCGCCAACTCACCGATCTTTCAACTTCTTAATATCGGTCTTACACGACACATTCTGTCGCAACAAATCGTGTTTCTCATTCTGCAATCTTCCCACATCCGAAATCAACGTTTCCAATCGTTTCGCATCTTGCGTATGATGCGAATCATCCGCGCAGAATGTGCACGTCTGCGTCTCTCCGGATCCCATCGATTCCATTCCCGTGTCCGAATCGTGCGACTCTTGCGACGATCGATCCCATTCGCCGCGATCTTTTTTGTGTTTTGTGCAAATGATTCGTTCACTAGTGTCATCGCGAGTTGACGAACTTGTTGTGGAAGATGTCGACTTCTTATTCGATGATGTTGACATATGATGTCCTCCGACAGTCGCAGCTCGATGTGGAGCATGTGTCACCTCTTGGGATACAGATCTACTCCTTCCAATAAACGCCTTCTTCACCGTGTTCAGAATCCCACCTCCAGAAGATGAAGATGATGATGATGATGATGAATTATTCGTTGATGTAGATTCCAGAAGAGGTGTCGAATAGAATTCAGCTCGTTCGCGAAGTGTCGCAAACAATCCCTCCAACAATGATGCGCGAGTTCGTTCAGCGAGTTTCGCAAATTTCGACGATTTATAAGCCGCATTTTCGGCGTTGATCAATTTGGTGAGAATGAAATTTCGGAAATCTTGTCCGCGTTTGAAGATTGATGGATTGGGAAGGGTTGGACCGAAGAATGGAACATCGTCACGGGCGGCGACGGAAACACGATAACGGACTCGGTCGGTGAGAGCGTCGACGGGTTGGACAACAATGTAGGCGTGAAGGAAATTGGAGGCAATCATGTCAGGGGCGAATGGGGTGTTGGCTTCCTAGAATAAAATATTATAGCTCGTTTCTGGTAAATCCATTTTTTGCATAAATATCATAACATTTATCAGGTCATAGATAGTGTACATATTATGCCCATCTGAACGAAGTTTTTGATTAATTTTGATATCAGAATCGGATTCTACAGATCAAATAACCCTTATCACCATTTGAAACATTCTAGTTCTTGGATTTATCCTGTTGAAAGTCAAAACTACAGTAGCCCAATGGCAGCGATTGAATTCTGACTAATAGATATGAACCTTCGAAATATACGCTTCAAAAAACTAATTTATGTTTTATGCTACGTCAATAACGATGTTTGTTTTTCGAAGTTCGAATTAGCTTACATTGTAATGGTATTAGTCAAAATTCAATGAGTAATACACGCTCTATTGATGATGTCATATAATATCAATCAACATGACATGATTTTTGGCTGACTTTGATATCAGAATCGAACTTTACGGGTCAAATAACCTCATAGACGAGAAAAACCTAAGATTTTGTAAAATCCCTTTTCAAGACATACACGTTATAGAAATTTAATTGATGTTTCTAAGAAAAAATTAACCGAAAAAGCGTTGAAAAATTCAACAAAACAACTTTTTAAACAAAAAAAAATAGTGAAACCGCGGATTTATTAAATTTCGAAAAAAATAGTTGAGAAAGATTAGTGAATCACATCTGTTTTCAGTTTTTTTATAGAAAATTTGCTGAATGAACGCGAAACTTATCTTCCAGAACTCTTCAATAAAAAAATTTACAACGATTTTTTTCCGTAAAGAAAATATTCTGTACACACCCTGTTAGCCCAATGAAAAATGGGAAATAGGTGAGAGGGAGGACGTGAGTGGAGGCGCAGACTGTACTATTGAAGCAAACACGCTCTTTCGCATTTAAATTTACCTTGTCTCAAAAAGAACAGATATTTTGCAAATTTATTCTCACGTTTTTGATGTTGGACATTTCATTTCCAAAAAAAGGCACATTTTCTGTGAATTTTCAAAAAAAAGCTGAAGAAATTGACTTTTTTTGTTCGATCAAAATAAAAACGTGAACCGACTAGTGAAATTTCCAAATTTTTTGCAACAAAAAGTGGAAATGAACATGTGTATTCTCGCTCTAATGAACATGTCTGCGTCTCCATATCACGTCTTCCCTCTCACTCATTTACCTTTTGACAGGGTGCGTGTAAACCCCGTAAGAACCGCAAATGAAAAAAATGCCATTTCTGCTGTGAAATAGGAAAATTCACCTTTCTACCATATGTACATGAATAGTTATTACATGGGCAAAAAAATTTGGCTTCTGAATGAGAAAAAAATTCAAATGTCTTTTTCGCTGGCTTACAGTATGCGTGTTGTTCGCTTTGAGATATTGTGTGAAAGCTTATCGTTCCTTGAAACAAACAGAGGAAAAAGTTAAATGCGCACAATAATTTGAAGAAATATTACGAAGCGAACAACTAGAATACTGTAAGCCAGCGAAAAAGACATTTGAATATTTTTTCTCATTTAGACGCCAAATTTTTTTGCCCATATAATATTGTCACGATGAACTTGTTAAGTACGTTTCAAGAATCTCACTTATTCTTTCATTCCGTCCTTAAAGGTGGGGTAAAGTCAGAGCTGTTGAAATGGAATGTACCCCAGATGGGCTTCCCAGATTAACTGGGAAGAATGAGTAAATTTTATCACGTGGGAAATTCCAAATAAACATTACCATCCCATGGGAGCCCAGGTGGGCTTTCTTTTTTCTTTCATTTCTTAAAAAAACACCAATTTTTTCATGAAATGAACAAAAAAACGACCAATACGTCAGAAAAAGAAATACAAACGTGAACTTTTTCAAAAATTTACAAAAAAAATTTCCCAACTGGGAAAGCCCAGCCCATCCCAGTTTATCTGGTCATTTCTTGAAGTGGGATGGAATGGAATGGGCATTTCTATCTGGGCTATCTGGAGCCCACATTTTTCCCATTTCGACAGCTCTGGGTAAAGGGACTCGGCAAGTTGCTCTTAAATGAAAGAGCAAATTTTTTTAGGTAAGACCCTCAAAGGATTTTTTACGGAAAAGTCTAGTTTTCGAGAAAATTTCATTTGAAAAAAGAAATTTGGAAACTTTTAACGTATAGCTATAGGTTGAAAGTTTCCAAATTTCTAACTTTGACCAAAATTTTCTCGAATACTAGGCTTTTCGGTAGAAAATCCCTCGAGGGTTCCACCTAAAAAATGTGCTCTTTCATTTAAGAGCAACTTGCCGAGTCCCTTTACCCCACCTTTAAAATAATAACGTTTCCAAGCTTGTAAGAAAACTTCTGGAACCAAAAAGGAACCTTCAAAACAGGTTTGTAATTTTTTTTCAATTTCAATATTTTCCTGTTGTCAGAAGTTGACCGGAAGGTATTGTTTATCCGGCGAGGTCAGAAGTCGCTTGAAAATGGGAAGAAAATGAAATTGGTTCGGATCGCGGGTAGATCAAAAATGTCTTGTAGCGACGAGGTGAGTGTTTAGTTCTTTTGGAGCAGAGACAAATCAATATATTTATTATACGTTGCTTTTTTTGTTTTCAACATAATAAATTTAGCAAAGCTTCGCGTTTTTGAAGGAAAAACTGAATTTAAGAGTGCCGGAAGTGTGCACACCCATGTTAACGACATGTGTAGATATCACCGATTTCAGGCACTGTTAATTTTTTATCAGAAAAACTATTTGAAATGGTTATTCATTCAATCAGTTCCGATTAGATTGTTTGACATTTTTATGAATTTTCACCATGTGAAATTATTGAAAACTGGTTTCTGAAAATATTTGAATATGAACCGCATTTTCCTTCATACAAATGTTTTTTTAACATTTTACTACGAAAAAGCAACTCTCTTCTGATTTCATTGTGGTAAAAACAACAAAAAAATCAACGTTTAACAAATATATTGATTTGTCTCTGCTCCAAAAGAACTACACACTCACCTCGTCGCTACAAGACATTTTTGATCTACCCGCGATCCGAACCAATTTCATTTTCTTCCCATTTTCAAGCGACTTCTGACCTCGCCGGATAAACAATATATGCTTCGAAGAATACATTCAAACCGACTCAAAATGTATTCCGGATCGATCTCATCTTATTACTACATACCTGGAAAATAATTGAAACAATATCATTTCCAATATGTCGCTTCTTCTGAAGTTGTTGAGAATCCCCAATTGTAAATGGCAACATCGTCGATACATGGAACATCAATTCTCTTCCTTTGAAATGTGTATACACCGAATGAGTGCCAGTCTGATTGTGAACCGTGTCAAGTCCTCCTCGATATCCTTTGAATCCATAAAGTGGAGTGGTCTCGCCGATGACTGATAGGAATTCATCGAGAGCCGGTGATCCGTTGGAGTTTCCGAAGAGTTGCTCTTCGTTGGTTTGTCCACCTTTTTGATAGATGACGCCGAATTTGTAGGTGTTGGTGAGCACATGTTCGTCATATCTGGAAATTTTCAAAATATTTTTTTTCAACCAAAATGGGAGAGAAATTGTCCAAGAGAACTACTAAAATTGAAGTTGAAAATGCCTGTGCTTGTTAAAACCGGATCGGCCTTCTGAAGCCCGATTCGGTCCAAAATCACAACCGAAATATGCAAACTTAGGAAAAAGTTATAAATTTAACCCGATTTTAATTTTTTTTTTAGTTCTAGAATCACAAACAAAAGCAACATTTCAATAAAAAAATTTTGAGGATGGCTGTTATTCTGAACGTGAAATGCACAAATTTTGGATCGAATTTGATAAAATCTGGAAGCAGGAGGGTTGATCAGCGTTAAAAAATCTATCGGATAACATATTAATGTGACCTCTGAATCGGACCGGCCCCTATAAAACTGGGCCTGAAGTTGTAAAAATAGATCTTTTATGAAATCTAACATTTTACCTACGATCTTTGAACCTTAAATTCGTACATTTTTGATAAAAATTGATAAAATCTCAGAGCTGGATGTTGATAAGCGTGCAAAAATCTATCGGATAACATATTTCATATGGCCCCCAAATCAGAACGGCCCGATGAAATTGGGCCTATATAAGCCATGACACTCTCAGAATCGGATAAGACCTTTTTGCTGAAAAACTCACCAATCAGGAGCAGATTATTTCGAGTTTGATTTTTTACAAAAAAAAAAGATGAAAAATGAACAATGTTCGGTTTAAAATTGGGGTACATTTATGAAACTACTACTAGCCAAGGTTCAAGTAACATTGATCATGGTTTTTTCTAAGGAAAGACAATTTTTTATTAGGGTTTCAATATCAGGATCGGTTTTTCTAGGTCAAATTACCCTAGGCCTCTTTTCCATAAGTCAATTTCAGAAAATTGGGGAAATATAACTGACTGTACAATGAGTTCAGATCCACCAGGGAAGGCGACAGGCGAGAACTGCTCCGTTGTGATATCTTCGCAGAGCATTTTTGCCATTCTCGACGCACTTGGTCGATCAGCCAACGCACTGGCCGATACGATCTCATGCGTTGTTCCCTTCTTAGTCCGCAATATAATTCGAAAATGATCGCATGATGAGATGACTTCAGTTCTCACTGATAACACCAATGGGCCAACAACAGGGTCCATCGCAAAGAAATCGTGATGTTCTCTTCCGTAAAAATGTCTGCGATAAGAGTGTGAAGTGTCATCGGTTTCGAGTTTGAATCTCGCGCAACTATTCATCAAATTCATACTTGTGATCTGCTCCTCTTGCACCAAATTCACACCATCCATCCAGAAACCATTGGGTGGTAGGACTATTTGGGGATATGGTCCCACTTTGGTGAGCATCTGCAAAATGTATGTGGGGAAAGTTTTTAAATTGTTTATGGTCATTTTTGCATGCACGAAATGCAAATATTTACTTTGAAGACAATGAAAAATGGAACTAGTAATACTTGAAAAAAAAACCAAACTATACTTCCCTATTACTGTGGAGGGGTACTGTAGAAATACAGGAAGTCTAGATTGTTCATATTTCTATTTTTAGCGCTTTATTGATAATGTACTGTATTTTAAAGGAACATGTTGATTTTTAAGACCTCAACGCTTTCTAAAACTCTTTTGGACGATGGTAAACATTGTCATGTTCCTTTAAACTACAATAGTTTTTGATGTTTTGAAGTGAGTTAAACGCGCTCTACCGAACACCCTGAAAAATGGTGGAAGAGTTTTTGTGGCCTAGGAATCGAATACTTCGGCCACGACTTTCTGATCAACGTGAAAGCGTGTTTTTCTGATGCGTCACGTGTCTGCGTTGCGGTTTATGCGCTATATCGATAGTGTGTCGTCTTATAGAAAAAATACTGTATTTTAAAGGAACACGTCAACTTTAAGTGGATCTTAACACGATTTCAACAAAAGTTGAGGTGTTCCTTTAAAATCTTACAGTACCAGGTTAGTTATAAGATCGATAATATGCGCTTATAGTTTATTGGTATCAGAAACAAGCCGTTCAAAAAGCATCCAAATTTGCTACAGTATATTAAAGGAACATATCGACTTTCAGTAGATCTCGAAGCTTCTTTTCAACGTTGGTATGTTCCTTTAAACTCATACAGTACCAGGTTAAGTCGATAAAATGCAAAAAAAATTATCACAGTGATTTAAAGGGACATGCTGAGTATCAATGGGTCTGAACGCTTTTCTTAATAGTTGGCATGCTCCTTTAAAAATCTACAGTACCAGGTTCTTTTCTTACTCACCTCATTCATGAGATTTCTTGTGATTAGATTGGTGATAATTGGTGCAGCATGTGTTGGTGTATTTCCAGCTTCTGGTGTTGAATTGGATCGTGTCTGAAAAAATCGATTTTTTTTTGAGTTTTTAGGATGGAACTGGGGATCTGATCTTAATTTAAAAGGGAGTTTAGGCTTACAAAAATGCCATCCAAAGAAACGGTTGATGATATTAATTTGGGCGGTCCGACGAGACTTTTAGCGACGGCTTTTCGAAGAAGTAATCCATGCAGAAGTTCAAGGGGACTTCCGTTCGATTTCTTTTTCTTCAATGCCAAGTTTTTTGGGCTCGCAAGGCTTTCGGTGGAACGCCATTTGATTTGTTGAATTTTTTGCGCGTCTCGCATATTATCCAATGCGTGAAGAAGTTTGTCAGCCACCATAAGTTTGAACTCGTCTTCGCGGTTGAGCTCGAAACTCGATGCTCTTCTCGACTCATCCTTGACGATTTTTGTTTTTCGAAGACGTGGGGATTCTTCGCGAAACTGTGGCGGGTCTTCCTCTTCGCTACTGTCGATGAATTTCATCTTGAAACGTTACGTAGTTCAAAGAAAAATCAATAAACAAGAAAAAAAAGTGACGAAACGTTCTATTTAGACAAAAAAGGTGTGATTTTAGGTTTTCTACGGCACCCCAAATAGTAAATAGATTGCGAACAATTTTCTTTTTTCCTGGGCGCGAAAATCCTCTTTCGACTATAATCTTCTTATCGTAAAAAAGCGAAAATTTAGGACATTTTGGAAAAATGAAAACGAACTAGGTTACTTGTATATAAAGAGAATGGGAAGCTGCAACGCTATCTGTTCAGGTGGTTTAATGGTAGAGTGCTGAGTTGCGGCCTGCCGCTCCAGCAAGGGTTCAAACCCCAGCTGTCGGGTTTTGTTTTTTTTTTTTGGAAAAAAACCAGAAAATCGCGCGCGTAATTAACTCATTTTAGGAAGCAGATGGACGCAGGTGCCTTTCTGCTTGACGAAAAAAGAAAAGAACACAACAACTACCCTTATAACTAATCCCATTTCAAAAGTGAAACTCCACCCTCTCCTTCTTCGACGAAATAGTGCGCATTTCGAGGAGAGCAGCAAGACACAAATATTGGAATAATTAAAGGGAGACGAAGAAGGTCAAAATGGGGGATTATTAGGGAAAAGTCAAGGTGAATTTTTCGAAATTGGATTTGTGAAATCTCAGACTGACTAACTATTTGATGTATGAACATCATCATATATGAATATACATATATGTTCATGAAAAAAAATAAACATGGAAATACAAATATACATTTTGAGCGAACGAAAAAAAAAACTAGATATTATGTCTGCGTCTCTTCGTCTAATATACTATTTCGTCGTGCTAAAAGTGTATCATCATTTGCATATTGGCAGAAATGATGATAACGACGATTTTTTGAAGCGATAGTGCTAAGATGAGGAAGTTGGATTATTTTTAAAAGGCTTTATATAGATAGGTACTAAAGGATGTTTATGTGGTACTTCCGTGTTTACTGTTTCAAAATAAAAATAAGTTCATCTAACTATAATATCATAATAAAAACTCTGAAGGTAATTATTTGAATTGTGTAAGGTAAGGTGTATTTCATTGAAAAGCGTTAGTATTTTTTTCAATTTTTTAATTCTGTGTCTATTTTTGTGAAATCTATTTACCTTGTATCAAATTTAGATCCAATGGCTAACTTATAGGGTATAAGTAAAATGTTCAGGAAGATTGTATCGATTTTTAAATTGGTCAAAAAGTTTAGTTTGAATTTCCTGATTTTTTCTATGAAAAATCACAGGTTTTGGAATTTTTTTTAACCCTTAGAATCCACATTATCAATAGAGCATGTTTAACTCATCAGTTTATTCAAAAAAAGCTGAGAATCTAAATCTACAGTACACTTATAATTCACTAAAACAACAGATCTGACGACAAACTGCAGAATTAACAGAGAAAGGCTAGGAATGTTGAAGTTTTCAAAGAAACACCAAATCTTACGACAGAATGCACAGTTTTGGAAAATTAGTTATACCAATATAAATAAGAACACCACATCTCACGACAAATCGGGGAATAACCAGAGAAAAATCAGAAATGCTACATTTTTTCAAGAAACACCCCATCTTACGACAAAATGCACAGTTTTTAAAAATAGCTATACCAAGATAAATAAGAACATCAGACCTGACGACGAATTGCAGAACTATAAGAGAAAGGCTCGGAATGTGAAGAAACACCACACCTCACGACAAAATGCACAGTTTTGAAAAAGTAGTTTTACCAAAATAAATTAGAACACCACATCTCCCGACAAATTGCAGAATAACCAGAGAAAAATCAGAAATGCTACATTTTTTCAAGAAACACCCCATCTTACGACAAAATGCACAACTTTGTAAATAACGGAAACTACATACAGTACTTCAGAAAACCTGCACATAAAAAAATTGATTATTTTCATATTAAAGAAAAGTAAGATGTGCAGGGCACAGTAGTAGAAAAATTGAAATTTTCGGTTCTAAAAATCAAAACTACAGTAATCTAGTTTAGGTCGGAAAAAATAGTATTATATTTTGCCAAGTGTCATTTAAAACCCCCGATTAAACTTCCCTCCCATATTTTTTCAAAAAATACCAAACATAATAGATAGTTTTCAATTTAATAATAACCCTCGAACTTTGAAAAAAAAACACATCAAAAAAATTTCCGGTTTTTTTTGCAGACACAAATTTATCATAAAAATATGTTTTTTTTTTCGAGGAAAACGAAAAACGAAAACATTTTGACATATATAGAGAAAATATACTTGGGAGGATTAATAATTTTCGCTTTTTTTGTCAAAATGAAAACAAGAAGAAAAAGTTGGAAATTGAAATAAAATAAAGCACCCTTTTGATTTATATATGAAAATAGTTTAAGAAACTAGTTTCTCTTTCTCCTATTATCATTTTTTTTCGAAAAATAGCAACAAAAAAAAGAAACAAAACGACTAGTAGTACTACTACTACTAATAATAAACAAAAACATCAACAAATTGATATATTATAAATATAATAATAATAGATAGTATTAATTGGGGGGAGAAAGAGAAGAAGAATGAAAAGAGAAAGTTGTCCGAGAGAACTACACAGGATGAATAGATAGTATCAGGTGTGAACAAGGTGTCATGTTTAGGTTCAAAAAATGTACCCAAATTTTTTGTTTCGAAATTTAAAAAAATTGTCCGAGAGAACTACACAAATTCACTGATTTCGTAGTTTTAGGTCTAAAAAGAAGGATTGAATACTAGGTTTTCAGATTTTTTTTTGAAGAACAATTTTCCGAGAGAACTACACAATATATAATTGAGAAAAAAGCTCCAAATATTTCATACAGTTGTCCGAGAGAACTACAAAATTGGGTGAAAAATTTAAAAAAAGTTTTTTAGTTTTGAAGTCGAAAATTCGAACCAAAGCAAAAATCTTATACAGTAATTTAAAGGGACATATGAAAAATATATAGTGGATCCTAGCCAAAAACTATACAAATTGATGTGCACCTTTAAATCACAGTACTCTTGGTATTTTCTTTGAATTTACATCGAAAAGTTATCACATAAATTATCTGAAGAAAAAACAGTTTATTTTTCAAAAAAAAAAAGTTACTGTTGTGAGTCTCACCACGATAGCCAAAAACGTGGTAAAAATCGAGGTGTACCTTTAAATTATGGTAGTTATTTTTTACTAGTTTCTATATGAAAAAATATGGGAAAACTGTCCGAGAGAAGTACACAAAAAATTGTTAGAAAAAATAACAAAATTCCCGAAAAAAATTCCAAAAAAATCTAATCATTGTCCGAGAGAACTACACAAAATGCTAAAAAAAAAACGGGAAAAATATTTTTTGAAAATTCTGTAAACTTTTTTTTGTTTTGCTCCATTTTTATAGCGAAAAGTTCAAGCAAAAAAATTTTATTTTTGTTTCACAAAATGATAAAGAATGAAAAAAAAAGTTTGTTGAATTTTCGCACGCTGTAAAAATGTTTTTTCTTCTTCAGAAATAAAATGACTCATAATTTCAACAAAATAAAATTCTTCTTTTCCCATCTGGAACATAACAAAAAGCTATTTGTCAATGCTCATCATCACATCTGATCAAATAATAAAAAAAACAAGGCGACAAAATCAACAATTTTTGCTCATAAGAGCTCTCCCCCCCAAGGCACAAATGTTAAGCAAATGCAAAGCAGAACAAGGTGCAAAAAAAGACAGAGTGATGAAGTGGATCGGAGCCAGCCAGCCAGCTGAATACTATTGTAAATATACAAGAGCAAGGATGTGCTCATTATAAACAAGAAAATGAGCAAACTATTAGGAGAGCAAAAAGAGCAAAAAATGAGGGAGAAGATATGGTAACTTGATATTGTTTATTGGGGCAGATCGACTTTTGGATGTCAAATAACAGAAAAATTGATGATAAATGAGATTTTTAAACAATTTAGTTGAATAGTTGGACATCTGCAGGTGGCAACATTTAGTCACTTTTTTGCTCATATTGACTGAGATTGGCAGCCAAATGTTGCTCATGATGTGTGGTTTTTTTTAGAAAAAATGATTTTAGAAAAAAAAATGGTGATCATATATATTAATGTTTCAAAAATTTCAGTATGTTGCAAGAATAAATCTAAAATGTAATCTACGAAGCAGTGATTTTTTAATAAATATCTTTTCTGTGGTAAAAAACTAATTTTTTTTCAATCTTTATATAATTTACCAGAAACATAACAAATTTCGGTAACTAATGAAAAAATAAACAAAAAAATCTTATGTCATCTTTGAAACAGTAAGTTTTCTCTCAATTACTGGTCTCAAATAAGTGTCCCCTCAACTGAACATTGAAAATTTTAAAAATCTTATGTAATTTGTAAAACACTGAATTTTTTCTGTATTTTCCAAAATT
The DNA here is from genome assembly GCA_900536415.3 of Caenorhabditis sp. 38 MB-2015. Taxonomy (NCBI): domain Eukaryota; kingdom Metazoa; phylum Nematoda; class Chromadorea; order Rhabditida; family Rhabditidae; genus Caenorhabditis; species Caenorhabditis quiockensis. The sequence continues at coordinate 152,775 of LR549022.1, read as the reverse complement.
AAAGCACTAACATATCACTGGGATCTCAATGTATGTTACCAGAAACATGCAAAATTTATATAATTATTGAAAAAATCAAAAGAAAAATCTTATGCCATCTTTGAAACAGTGAAATGTTTTTTGTATTTTGAAATACGTAAATATCACTGAGAGTTCAATTCAAACACCATCTCCGACTGAATATCCAGAAACCGAAAAAAATTATATAATCTATGAAACAGTGACTTTTTTTGCTATGTTTTCTGAGATCTTGAAAATTCATTCTGTTTTGTAAAATTTTCAAAAATTGAAACATGTAATACTGCGCTATAGATACAATTTATCAGAACGAATCACCTATCGAATTTCCAAAAATCGAATTAATAAAATATATATATAATCTATGAAACAGTTATTTTTTCGCAATTACTGGTTTCACATAAAGCCAAATCTACACCGAATATTAAAAATTGAGAAATAAAAATTAAATGTAAAAACAGTGAATTTTTTTCTACATTTTTTTTGAACAAAAAATCTTCATTTGATGAAAAATTGATTTTTTTCACTGTGTGATAATTTAAAGCATCACTGAAATCTTGATATAATTTACCAGAAACATATAAAATTTCAATTATTATTGAAAAATCGACAAAAAAAAAATCTCATGTCATCTTTGAAACAGTAAACTTTTTCTCAATTACTGGTCTCACCTTGACTGAATATTGAAAATTTTTAGAATCTCATGTAATTTATGAAACAGTGATTTTTTTCTGTATTTTCCAAAATTAAAGCACTCACATATCACTGGGAAAAATATATTATCTAGAAAAAATCTTATGTCATTTTTGGAACAGCGAATTTTCAAAGTCAAAAATCAAATTCAAATTATTTTTTTAAAAATCCTGAGCGTATTTTCTCTGTGTCTCTTTTTTTCTCCTCTCTACCATCAAAAACACAAAAAACAATTATGTTAATTTCATCATAAAATCACATCAAATCACAAAAAAAAGAATAATAGCTCATAAAATATATACACTTTTTTCATATATATGAAAATTTTATATGAATATACAAAATTGAAAAAAAAAATAGTGGATATAGTAGATCAGACCCCCCCCTCTGTCCCAAAAAAAAAAAACTAACCGGCATTTCACATCGTTGATCATCCAATCGATTTCCTTGCATTTTCTCGACCAACGTCAAAAAATCCTCGGCCTACAGTAATCTTAGGGTCTCATCACGAAAGTACAAGAATTTTCTTACCTTTTCACCCATCGTCAAACCGGTGTGAAAAAGACCGGATTCGTGCATTTTTTCGAGCTCTCGATAGTAGTTTTCCGAGTTGTACGAGTTTCGTCTGCAACAAGAACAAAAAAAAATTGAGGATTTTGTTTCCGGAAAAAAATCTGGGTCATCCGAAATTAATTGGCTTTACTCATTTTTATGTCTTTTGTCTGTCTGTGTTGTTTTTGGAAGTAACCCAAGTTTTTTTAAAGGGATGGGGTTTGAGGAACAAAATATTGATTTTTAGGTGTAAAATTGAAGATTTAGAATTTTTTGGACGGTTAGGGTTATAAGGAATTTCGAGTTTAAAAATTAGATTTTTGGTTTCAAAAATCCATATTTCAATTTTTAAATGTTGTACTTTCAAGTCAAAATTCGACGTAGCAATTTCAAATTTTCAAATACTTTTCTAACCAAAATTTACGTGGCAATTCTGACAAGGGAACCTTCCAATTTGTCCGTGGGGTTTCGAAATGAAACATATGTTGTCTAATAGTTTCCGATGAGTTAGAAACGATCCCGTAAAAAGTAGCTGCGTTACGGTCAGCTGAGCACCAAAAAACATGCTCCAAAGTTTTTGTTAAAATGAGCGAAATATTGTACAGAATTTTTCAATTTTTAGGGTACTTGAAAATTTGAAAAAAAAAATTTCCCCAAAATATAAAATAATGACTTTTCACAGAGAAAACCATTGGGAATTAACTCGGGAATAAATTCAATACATCGAAAAAATGAATAAAAAAGGAAAATGAAAAAATTTTCGCCCGCTGCAGGGGTAGATCCCGCGGCCTTACCAGTATGGGTCAGCTGCTCTACTCGCTGCGCCACTTCGACACATTTTTCTTCTCCTTCAATTCTGTACACTATTTCGTTCATTTTAACAAAAACTTTGGAGCATGTTTTTTGGTGCTCAACTGACCGTAACGCAGCTAATTTTTACGGGATCGTTTCTAACTCATCGGAAACTATTAGACAACATATGTTTCATTTCGAAACCCCATGGGCAACATTTTCAAATTTTCGAAAAACAAAGTGTTACCTATCAAATTAAACATTATAATGTGTAAAATCCACGTGTAATTCTCGAAATTTTGAGAATTCAAACCAAAAATCGTGAAACTAAATTTTTAAAATACAGATTACTGGGTGAAGTGTCTATTATTAATCCAAAAAAGGTTATACTATCGATTTATGAAACAGTTAATTGTTTCCGAATAAATTTAATGAATACTATAGTACTAAAACTAAACTACTAAAACTATACTAAAAGTTGAAAACTAAAAATATAATATAATCTATGAAACAGTGAATTTTATTTCGTATTTTGAAACACGTAAATATCACTGGGAGTTCAGCCCAAATATACTCATATCGACAAAAATTTATTCAATCTATGAAACAGTAATTTTTCACAATTATTGGTTTTAGAAAAATGCTCATCTAAACTGAATATTAAACATTGAAAAAATCTTATGTAATCTATGAAACAGTGATTTTTTTTGAAAATATATTTTCTGTGTTTTCAAAAATTAGAGCACGCACATAAATATCACTGGAGTCTTATTATATACTACCAGAAATTCATAAAAATATATAGATATTTAAAATATCAACAAAGAAAATGTCATGTCATCTTTGAAACAGTGAAATTTTTGCGATTACTGGTTTCAGAAACAGCTTGATCCAGCTTGAATATTAAACATTGAAAAGAATTTTAAAAATCTTATGTAATTTATGTCGATTTTAAAAATACAGCTTGTAAAATCCACGTGTAATTTTCAAATGAAGAAAAATTTTCACAAACGTAAATATCACTGGGAGTTCAGCCTGAACTATCACAAACACCAATATCGCCGATTGAATATCCAAAAATCGACAAAAATTTATTTATTATTTGAAACAGTAATTTTTCACAATTATTGGTTTCAGAAAAAGCCTTATCTGAACTGAATATTAAACATTGAAAGAATCTTATGTAATCTATGAAACAGTGAAGTTTTTAAATTATATTTTCTGTATTTTCAAAAATTAGAGCACGCACATAAATATCACTGGAGTCTTATTATATACTACCAGAAATTCATAAAAATATATAGATATTTAACAAAGAAAATGTTATATCATCTTTGAAACAGAAATTTTTGCAATTACTGGATTCAGAAATAGCTTGATCCAGCTTGAATATTAAACATTGAAAAGAATTTTAAAAATCTTATGTAATTTATGTCAATTTTGAAAATATGGCCTGTAAAATCCACGTGTAATTATCAAGAAATTTTTTTTTTTAAATAAAAACTCGTAAAATTCAATTTTTTAAACGTATAGGGCTAGACGAAAAACCAAGAAAAAATCGTTTAATTTTAAAATTTTGATATTTTCGCGCTTAAAACCGACGTGGCAAATTGAAAATTTTAAAACTTTGAATTCAAGAACCGTTTGGTCAAAAAACAAAGTGTTAACTATCAAATTAAACATTATAATGTGTAAAATCCACGTGAAATTCTCGAAAATTTGAGATATTCAATTTCAAATGTTCACATTTTGAAGTTAAAAATCGTGAAATCCACGTGGCAATTCTGAGATTTTAAATTTTGAATTTCAATTCCAATAATATCTACGTGTAAACTTTAGATATTAAAATTTTTGCTACTAAAAAGCATGTTTTGAAATCGTAAAATTCAAATGTTCAGGGTTTAAGAACCTAGAACACATAGTTTAAAAAAAGTCCCATCAATATGAATATATGAAACTAAAGTAATAGTAATAATGTTCCTCAAAAACACAAATCAAAATGTGGTGAGCCATTCAGACACACACATGTTCACACGGGAAGAAGACGAAGGAGCGGATACTTTACGATGTTTCGCCTCTTCTTTCTCTTCTCTTTTTATTATTACGAGAAATAGAGTTATTGCAAATTTCGCTCATTTATTCGAACACACACACACACAACACAGCTGTGTGGGATAGACAAGGAAAAAAGGATGGAACAACCAACACAAATGGATTTTTAATGGGTGTGAGTGAGCAGCTTTTCACACCAAAATAAGAGAGCAATGAAAGCATTGAAATGAGTTAGTGAATTAGGAGAGTCAGGCTTAGGCTGATATACCGTGAATACTGTAATATAAGTGCACCCAACGCGACTTCGAAGAATGAGAATATCTCAGAAACGACAAGAGTTATCAAAAAGTGGTCAATTACAAAATTGAAGATCTTGACATGATCTACAATTTTGTAATTGACCACTTTTTGATAACTCCTCTGGTTTCCGAGATATTCGCATTCTTCGTAGCCAATTGGGGTGTCACAGTCTGAGGAGAGTAAGCTTGTTAAAAATCGCCCGTTTGCCCGCGTCTTTTGCCCTAACGCCCGTCCGTCCTTTCGGTCGCCCCCGTACGCCCTGTTCATTACAGTTTATAACGTTATTGCAACAAAAAACGTGACACAAATCGGGCAAACGGGCGAAATGGCAAATTGGCGAACAGGCGAAAGAGCGCGGGCAAACGAGAGTTTCATGTAGCGGGCGAAAGGGCCGCCCGTTTGCCCGATTTTATAACCCTAGAGAAGAGCAACATGAAGTGTCGTCGTCCTCGCGAAAAATTGAAAATTGAAAATGTTTTTGATCTAATCCACACTATTTTTCTGATAAAATACGTGTCACCTTTTTTTGGAGGGCATTTTTTTCATTTCTGCCTAGTAAATGTCATGTGTCTGGGTCTCGAAGGGAAGTTTTGAATTCAGCTGAAAGTACAGCAATGGGCAAAAAGTTTTGCTATACGTGATATCTGAAAGTGACTTCTGTAGTTTCATGATTTTAAAGGGACATGATAGGTAACCCTCATTTTCGGCTCCAAAGAGTAGTTGTTAGATTGGACCTGAACAAATTTTATTTATAAGGCTGCAAATTGAAAGTACAGTACTACGTGATCTAATGTTGCATTACTGTCAATAAACTCATCTACAGTACTAAGTGCAGGTTTAAAGGAACATGTTCATTTAAGATCAAAAAGATAATGGACCTAAAACACAGATGACCCAATGAAACGAACGTGCAGTAGGTCTTACCACGTTAGTCGAAAAAAAAATGATAAAACTATCTGCACCTTTGAAGTAGGGTAATTGTAGTCATTTTTTAAAATTCCTATCGAAGAGTTGTCCGAGAGAAGTACACAAAAAAGTTACTTGAAAAAATGAAATTATTAAAAATTTTTTCTTCGCATGTGTCGAAAAAAAGTTATTAATTGTGTTTGAAAGCTTATGATTGTCAATAGAGCGCATTTAGTCCTACATAACTTTCTGAATTTTTATTTAAAACGTGTCAAGAATAAGTCCAAACCTAACATGATTAAAAAAAGTAAAAGAAAAACAAACCATTTATCGGTTTTTTCCCAATCGACCACCCAGTCAGGTTATATATTAATTAACGAAATGACCCATGGGATATCTTAGGGTTACCATAGTTTAGTACTTTTTTTTTAGATCGGTAATGTTTCATGTTCAAAATTGATGTAAAAAAATTTAGAAAATTATATACCCATGTTTTGAAACAGTAAATAAATATTCCAAAAAGGGAAAAAAATTGGCAAAAAAATTCGAGTTTTTTGATGAAAAATATATCATTCGATAGATTTTTAAATGCTGATCAACATCCCGTATTCAATTTTTGCACACCGAAATTTTTAAAGCTGAAATTTCAGCTTCAATGTCTGTAAGTGTATCACGATGAACCTTAGGGTTAGGGCCTAAGTAAAGGGCAATAAAGTGTGAAAAATAATTCTAGAATGTTAATTTTCATCAAAAATTTATTTGAACTTTAAAGATTAAGAACCTAGATGTTTTCAGAAGGATAAACAACTCTATAGCTAACTAAAAACATTTCCGTTTTGTTAATTTTCACTTTTTTCAGTCCAGGTCAAAAAAAATTCGTTGATCAGCGTTCAAAAATCTATCGAATGACATAAATCCTAGAAAAACTGTTTTTTTTTTCAATTTTTAATTTTCTTTAAGCATGTGCGCTCTATCGATAAGGTAAAGTTACAGTAACCTGGTCACAATTCTCAGAGCTATAAAAACAACTTCAAGATGTAAATAAAAAAAACATGCATGTGTTTTTTTTGCTCAATTTCAATTTCATTTTTAATTTTCATCTTGTCTTGCTCTCCAAAAACACACGTGTCCATCCACCCATCAAAAGCTCATTTACACAACACTTCAAATGGCGGCCCCCACGATTCATCGTTTTTTTTCCACTATTTTCTTCCAATTTGCAAGAAAAGCCTTGAGGTGATTAGTAGGCGAATAGTAAGAAGGAAAAGTAGAAAAAAAAGGATTAGCGAATGGAAAAATAGTGGATTTTTAAGCTAGTTTGGTCGATTGGAATTAACTTCAGGTTATAGGGGATAATACTGGTCGAAATTTCGATTTGAATGGAATTTTTGGCTGATTTTGATATCAGAATCGAACTCTACGGGTTGAATAACCCATGAAACATTCTGGTTCTTGAAATGTTCCCGGTTAAAAAACGAAACGACAGTAACCCAATGTCAGCAATTGAAATCTGGATTGTATCTAGGATACAGTACTAAGATATGCAGGTTTTCTAGGTTAACCTCCTTTCAGATTGAGAAAAACGTAATATTTCCAATGGAGCGTATTTTAGATTTTGATCTATAGAGCCAGATCCATATGTAGTTGGTATAAGCATACTGTATGTAAGTCCTAGAGTACTGTAGTAGTGTATTTCATATAAAACACTGTGGATTAGAGAACCCTGTTAGTGTATTATACAAAAAAGTTCTGCATTTTTCATTCAACATTGAAAGAGTAAATTTTTTTTGGAATTTTTTGAAATTTTGTAGTAATGAACAGTTTGGGCTAGAAAATTGAAGCTTCGTTTCAAGACCAAAAAAAAGTAACAACTTAAAATTGGTCTCGCAACGATGACTTTAAATTTGAGATACTTAACCTATCAACTTCTCAAAATTGAAAAAATCTTATTTCAACATTGAAACAGAATTATTTTTGAAATTAAAGACATTCTTTCGAAATGAAAATCGAAGCTTCATTTCAAGACCAAAAAATACTGTAATAATTCAAACTGGGTTTTGCAACGATGCATTTTTTATTGAGGCATTCAACTAATCAACTTCTCAAAAAATCTTGAACCTTTTTTTCAAAATTGGAAGAGTAATTTTTTGTTGGAATTTTTTCAAAAATTTTTTAAAAGATTCGTTTCAAGACTAAAAAATACAGTAATAATTTAAAATTGGTCTTGAAACGACGAGTTCTTTCAAGAAGTGTTCATTATCTCAAAATAAAAGTCATCTGTTCAAGACCCACTTTGAATTATTACTATATTTTTTGGTCTCGAAACGAAGATACAAAACATTTCCTGTTTCAATGTTAGAAGAAATGTTCAGAATTTTTTTGAGGCAGCTTCGTTTCGAGTCCAAAAAAATACAATAATCCAAACTGTCTCTTTCAACTATGATACATTTTTTCAATTTTTGTCTTTTTCTTCTCCCAAATATGTATTAAAAACCTCTGTATTCTGTTCAGATAATCTCAAAATTGCCACAATTATCCTGTACTTTTCCTACTAAAAACAGTGAAAGTCAAAAGATCACATAAATATAAAACCAAAATCAATAAAAAATTTGAAAAATCTCCTTCTCGAAATAATTCACTCCCGAGGCGAACACTTTTCATCCATTAATTGACTTTTCAATCGTACATGTACATATTTTATCTAATTAGTCAATACATAATGTCTTCAAAAAGGAATGAAGAATGGAGGAATTTCAGATTAGTCACCTCTCTATGTCCCTTTAACCTTTGTTTACACTTTCATTTCACGGGGGGAGAAAAACTTTTATGACTTTTCAGTTTTTTTGGGAAAAACGGGGAGACAATTAGGTTGAAAAGTTATTACTATTATGAAGATGAAGGACATGGATGACTTTCGGCACCTAGAGTTGGCTAGGAAAAACTTCAATAACACTTGAGAAGATGTCAAAATCTAACCTTCAAACGAAAAATGAAATGAAACAGCAAATCTTACGACAAAATGCAGACAAATTGAGAATTATAGTACCCCAGAAAACATATGGGTTAAATTCAAAGAAACATTTTTTTTTTTGAAAAAATGTGTGCATTTTTGCGTGAACGTGTTGACACACAAAATACATAAAGTATGTTTAATTTAAAAAAAAAACTTTCAACTGATCAAAAATAACGAAAAATTAGGTTTTTTTTGTTAATTCAAACGAAAAAAAACCCTAAAGCAGCACATCTCACGACAAAATACAGACAAAGTGAGAACTACAGTATCCCCTATCACGGTCTCAAAGAAAGAGACTCTATGAGTCAGGAAACCTTAGGCTTAAACTTGAAGATAATTTTTTTTTTTGAAAAAATGTGTGCATTTTTGCGTACACAACACACATATAGTGTGTTTGAATTTTTTTTTTTTTTTTTTGAAAATTGTGTTTTTCGAAGTTTCAAATATATAAAAGCATTAGGTTTTTGTTATTTGTACAAGAAAAATCAGAAAAATCTCAAAAATCTCAAAAATCTCACCTGCTTAACGGTTTCGCAACACGAAACTGTTGTAAAATCGACTTTCTAACCGGTCTACTCTGTCTTCGGAATATTCCTTTAACAGGTGAACCATTGTTATTATTATTGCTACTACTACAACTCAAAATAGTGGTATCATCGATGCGAATCACACAAATGCCATTCAAATTCGACACGATTTTCGGTTGTCGATCCATTCGCAAAAGTGAATAGATGTTGAGAATAGTACGACAACTACTCTTCGCGCAACAAATCAAATACTATTAATATGAATAATAATAATAATAATAATTTCGTTTTGTTACGCCGATGATTTGTTACTGGAAAACCAATTGGAAAAATACGAATTGGCAAGAGAATTTGAAGTAAAGAAAAAACAGCGGATCGTCTAATTGTCTCAAAAAAACAACAAAAACAATAAATAAATATAACGTTGACCACCCTAATCGGGTAGAAGACGAAGAAGAACAAAAAATGAACAGAAAATGAAAAACACATGTGGGCGGAGCTATGATATAGGAGGATTCCCCCTCTCTCCTCAACGTGGTCAAAAGTGCGGAATAGAAGTGTGTTGAGTTGCTGGGCGAGAGGTCAGGAGATCGGGTCCCGCCTACACACGAATTTTTCTTTTTTTCAAAAGAAATATTTCAACTTTCAAATGACTCATAAAAAATACACGGACAGGTTGAGAAAAGTTAACTCTTAACAAACAAACGTCATATTTTTTTTGTTGAAAAAAAAGTTTGACGAATTTCGTTGATAAATAAGAAACTAAAAACTATTTCTCTAGGAAGAGAAGGAGAAGAAAAATAATAATGTTGGGTAATTATGGATTTGGAAGAGTAGTAAACTTTTTCAGGTTAATGGGAAAAATGTTGATGTGAAACAAAAAGAACTATGACATATGTGTGTGTGTCAGAAAAAAAACGGATTTCAAAACAACAGAGAGAGAGAGCTTATCCGATTTTGATGAGGTCAAGTTGAAACAAAAACAAGTACAGTAACCTGCACATCAAACTTTGAAGTTACTTTACAGCTTTAAACAAAGATCTTCACCTTTTTTGAGTGTGAGTGTGAATAAGATGGTTTCAAGGTGATTGTAGTAATTTTTTTAATCGTCGTTCGCAAAATTTGATGTCACAAGAACAGAACAAGCTTTTGACAATGGGGTGAAGAAAAGGGGACCTATCTGAGACGGGATTACGTTTTGTGAAAATTTTCGTCAAGTTGTGTGTTTTGTGTGCAAACACCATGAAAATGCGGAAAATTTACGGTGTTTGAGCGACTTTGAAAAAATGACTCGTTTCATTTATAAAAAAAAATTGTGCATACACTCTACGCGCACACGGTGACGACAATTCGCACACTTTCTTTTTGGTGAATCCAAACAACCCTTTGAGACGTACCAAATGATAAGTTAAAATATAGATTTGAACACCTCTAGCTGAATTTTTAAAGGATTTCCCAATGACATAATGGTATTTATAATAAAAGTCAAAATATCTTTGAAAATTTGATTCAGAACCTTTTTCAAAAATTATTCGGTCAAAAAGTGACTGGTTAGTACTTAGAAGAGGATATTCCAAATCTGGTACATTTTCAATCTTCATAATTTAGTTGAAACGCTCACCCGAGAAATATACGTTTCAAAGAATCTATTATAAATTTAATGATGATTTTCAAGCCATTCATAGCATCATTTTCTGACTTTCTAAATAGCCTAGGAAAGAGCACTAGTAGTTTTTGAATCAGCTCGAATCCAAAAAAAAATCCGGTATAAAAGGACCGTTTTGACACAAAAAAATGGGGGGAAAAATGAAGAGTGAAAAACGAAAAACAATAAGCTGCTTATGTATTTTTTCCTTTTACAATCTCCAGTCCATAACATAGCATCGTTTTAGGATATACTTTAAACTATGCCAGGATATTTTGGGTTTATTGAAAATAACCTTTAAGAATATTCTGAACTCATTTTTTGGTCTTTTTTCTAGGACTCGGATAGGTTAAAATTGTCAATTCTATTATTCATGAAAATGACTGTATTTTATGCGAAAAAAATTAGACTATTACAGTACTCTAAAGAACCTGCATATCTCAATATAATTTTAATTAAAATAGATAGTTTGATGTGCATGTTCTTTAAAGGTGGGGTAAAGGGACTCGGCAAGTTGCTCTTAAACGAAAGAGCACATTTTTTTAGATAAGACCCTCGAGGGATTTTTCACCGAAAAGTCTGGTATTCGAGAAAATTTAATTTGAAAAAAGAACGTTGAAAGTTATACGTTGAAAGTTTCCAAATTTTCAACTTTGAACATTTTTTTCTCGAGTACCAGACTTTTCCGTAAAAAATCCCTTGAGGGTCTCACCTAAAAAAATGTGCTCTTTCGTTTAAGAGCAACTTGCCGAGTCCCTTTACCGCACCTTTAAGAGTACTGTATTGATTTAAAATAGCTCTATTTTTAAGGACCTGGTTAGGTTTAGAAGGTTCTAAATAGGAGCAAATATACTAAAAACAGATATATTTACGACAAAAAATAGAGCACGACAGTACTTGAACGAACCTGCATATCTTATTAGTTTTGAATAAATTTAGGCAGTTTGATGTGCAAGTTCTTTGGGATTATTGTGTTGATTTAAAATACCTTAATTGTCTAGGACCTGGTTAGATTTAGAAGGCTTTAAATAGCATTAAAAATACCGATTATGCGTATATTTACTATGAAAACTAACATATTACAGTACTCCAAACAACCTGCATACTCCAACATATTTTTATTTGAAATGAATAGTTTGATGTGCAGTTGCTTAGAGAGTACTGTATTTTTTCAAATGACTAGGTGTCTTTGATACTCTTACTTACCCAATTTGCTTTAGCACTTTCGAAAATGTTTTTAAATCCACCAAATTTAAATCTATTTATATATACTACATATTTAGAGACCTATGTATTTGTCAAATTATTCAGCAAAATTTCTTAAATTCATCAAACAGATCTTCAAAAGTGCGTCAAAAATCACAAATAAAAAAAAATGAGAAAATTCAACAGAAAAAAAACGAGATAAATGACCTTGTTGATAGATAAAACAATAATAACAAATATTAGCAGCCAAAAAAACTAACCAAAAATCATGGCTAACTCCGCCTTTCTCAAGACCTACTTTCATTTTAAAGATATATATCTCTAGGCAAGCTTAACGGATATATATATTTTCAATAAATCCACCAGTTTTTTTTTCCTTTTTTTTTTCTTATGATATTTCGACACGAGTTGTAATGTAATGTAATGAACAATGTGTCATCAACACACACACACACACTCACATAATCTATCAAAATATTTGTAAAACACCAGACTTTTTCCCATTGGACATGACACGAAAAAAAGAAAAGAACTAACCTAAAATATCGGAGTTGCAATGGCATGTTGTCGAAGCTGAAAGAACGAAACAAAATATTTTGTTTGAAAAGATTATTAGGAAAAAAGGGCGAGTGGATTAAAATGGTGGCTTTCGGCAAATACATATAATTATGATGAAGATGATTTTGTTTTGAAAGAGAAAAATAAAATAGTTTTTTGATGTGAACAGCTGTGAAGTGCAGAGGTGTAAACAACAATTCAGAGTTCTTTGAAACAGTAAAGTTTCTTTCGGGGGTTAGCTTTTTAAAAATATGCACAGGCAAAAAAAAAGTATATTTTTTTTACCGCGGTTTTTTAAGGCGGTGTTTGCACACAATTGTGCGAAATTCAAAATTGATTTTTTTTTTGTTTTCTTGTTCCAGTTGAGTGTAAATAAGACTAACAGGTAAAAAGAAGTCATCGTGGACAACAATAACATAAACTGGCACATTTTACGACCTGACAGAAAGAATATTTCATTTTGCACAAAATTTGGCAAAAAAATGGAAAAATAACGTTTTATGCGTAATCTGAACAGTTTTGGAGAAAGATATCAGTGTATTGGTTATAAATCGGAATATATTCTTCATTTTCCACACCAAATTAACGAGTTTGCGGATATTTAGTCAATAATATCACGAAATATTTTAAAATTTTTAAAAATATTCTCCCGAAAACTGTGCGGCAAGAGCGCATATTTGGTGTGCGGACCATTGCCATTTTCAGACAAGACAAACTCCTCCCATTTTTGCAGAAACATGTTTTTTATTTTGGGAAATTCCGTAACTAATTTTTTCTGAAGAAAAAATACTTTTTTTTTTCACTGTGATATGCTGAAAAGCATCAGGTTCGGTGTTTTGTGCATACACAATCACGCAATATTGCAGATTTGGAATTAAAAATTCAAAAGAACAGCGAAAAAAAAATTCTTTGTTCTAGAGAACTATATTTTTTTCAAATTATTTTTTGAATTTTTTAAATGGCTGTGTTCAAAATTAAAGAAAAATACATTTTTTTGTTGATTTACCGCCAAATACAATAATTGAAAATCTAAATGAATAATATATTCGATTTTTGAAACGCATTTTTTTAAATTAGTCGGGTATTTTTTTAAAGTTTATCCTTTTTCTTGGACGTGAAAAATATGCCTGTTCATAGACGTCAGGTTTGGTGTTTTGTGCATACACAACCACACAATATTGCAGATTTACAATTCAACATTCAAATGAACAACAAAAAGGTTTAAAAAAAATGAATTTTTTGTCCGAGAGAATTACACATAGATAGTTGGCAATGGAGCGAAGAAGTTTCTTTAATTTTGTTCAATTAATTTTTTGAATTTTTTAAATGGCTGTGTTCAAAATTAAACAAAAATAAACTTTCGTTGATCTACCGCCAAATACAATAATTGAAAATCTAAATGAATAATATATTTGATTTTTGAAACGTATTTTTTTAAAAATTAGTCAGGAATTTTTTTTAAAAGTTTATCCTTTTTTCTTATCCGCGAAAAAAAAACAAGAAAAATGTTCACAGGCGTAAGACTTGGTGTTTTGTGCATACACAACCACGCACTATTGCAGACTTATAATTCAAAAAAGTTTTTCCTCGAAAAATTCGGAAACCAAGTTGTTATATCAGAAGACAGACAAGTTCGAAAAAAGAAACAAATAGAAAAAATAATATTTTGTCCGAGAGAACTACAAACACGAAAAGGTAGCAACAGAGCGAGAAAGTTTGTTTTCAAAAAAAAATAATTTTTTTGAGCTAAGAATAGTTTGATCTAAAGTTTTCAACAGTAACAATGATTGAAAGTCAATATGAGAAATTTAGGAGATTTTTGAAACGTATTTCCGTCGAGTAATTAGATTCTCTTCTAAAACCAAAAAAAATTCATTCATTCTGCTTCTAGGTACTTTTCAAAGACAGAAAAACTTTTTAAAACATTTCTTTGAAACAGTAAAAATTATTTATGTGATTGTGAATTCAGAAATATGAAGTTTTTTTTACCTGCAACGAAGATAATCTTTGAAAGCTGGATAAGTCCCTTATGAGGTTTCGAAACGTATGTTTATCAAGTAATATTTAGGGGTCCTAAAATAGCAGGCTGAAAATATAGAATCAGAATTCAAGCGTATATACATGGACAAAGACCCAATAGGTTAAAAATTCCAATTTCAAATCAAAAGCGTATTTTGAAACGTATTCTATCCTTTCAAGAGCGTTTTTTTTATTTCAAAGAATCGAAATAACAATTTTCAGAAGAGTTCTTTCCAGAGATATGAATAGGTTTTCGAAACAGTTAAAATTATCAAATTTAAGAAATATAAAGTTTATGCTGCCAGTTGTACGATAAGTTGAAGAGTAACCGAGAGTTAGTATTCTGAAAATTCCATTTGCAACTTAACAGGATTTTTGAAACGTATTCTACTTCATAAACGAGGTTCATAGTAAAAGGTGTTAAGGACTTGGTTTAACTGAGAATACAAAAAATCAAATGTGATTTTTGAAAAAGTAAAAATTATTACGTTTTAGAAAAATAAAGTTTACGCTGCTAAGGTAAATTGATAAAAAACAACAGAGTTAATAATTCGAAAACTATGTTTTAAACTAAAAGCAATTTTTGAAACGTATGTTATTCAAGTTACGGGTGGTTTCTGAAACGGGTAATTTTGAGATCCGATTTTTTTCAAAAAACATGTCCAAAAAATCACGATGGAACTATATTTTATGAGTATAACAGATTTTCAAAATTATTTGAAACAGTAAAACATTAGGAGTAATAGTCGTTCACAAATCGCTGCCATCGGACTACGGTATTTTCATTTTTCCTAATCGAAAATAAGCTTTCCGGAATAATGAAACCATGAAATAAAAAGTTCCATAGAGTAGTTTTACACGTAGAATTCGAATTTGGTATTGAAAATCAGCTTGAATTTCATTTCCAGAGCGAAAATTTATAGATATCAATAGAGCGCGTGTTACCGATCTGTGAAAGGCTTATAAAAAGACTCAATATTATGAGCATTTCATTTGCAGCTTAACGTTATTTTCAAACGTATTCTACTTTATGAACAAGGTTCATAGAAAAAGATGTTGAGGATGTGGTTTAACGTAACATTTTGGAAATTCCAAACATTCTTCAATGTAGGTATGGTCAAATAACACACATGTTTTTCTATAAAAGTTCTCACAAATATTAGGTATGTTAAAAATTTGTTTGTTACTATTTGCAAATAGAATGGAAAGTACGGTATATTTTTAATAAAGCAAAAATAAGTGTGCAAATTGTCGTCAGCGTGTGCGTGTGAAGTGTGTGCACAACTTCTTCGGAACAAAACAACACTATTTTGGAAATTAGTGTATTTTAAAAATATTGAAGTTCTGATAACACGGCTCCTAAATCGTTTTGAAACCAAAACTCAGAAATCTCATAGATCAATTGAAACGTACAAAAAACTAGATTTCCACTAAAAATGATGTCAACTCACAAAAAAGTTTGATTTTTTCGAGAAGGAGGAGGTTTTTAATTAAAATCCAAATCCAATGGTTAATTTTGAGCTGAAATAAAAAATAACCCGTTTCAGGACAAAAAGAGTAAGTAGTCATTAGAAAAGGCAAAAAAAAAAAAATGAAATGAGCCATAACGTATCAGATTTCAAACTTTTTTGCCCTCATTTGCTTTCGAGCCGATGGATTTCAAGAGATTCTCTTAGAGAATGGGAAGAAGGACGAAATTTAGGTCTAAAATGGGAAATTCTCGAAATTGACCGGATCAAAAAATTCTGGATAGTTCTGTGAAGCTCACAGGTTGAAATATACGATTTTTTAGGTCCATTTTTGAACCTGGTATTCAAATGTAAAAGCTTATGTGTGTTTTAAAGGGGTTGTCCGAGTTTACTGTAAGTTTTTGCCAAAAAAAAAGAAAGAAAAACGTTTGTTCGTTGAGCGATAAAGTTTGCTCTATTGTGAACTTCTTGTTTATTGTTTTTGAAAAAAATTGTGCAAACACTTTACGCGAACACGGTGACGACAGTTTGCACACTTTTTGGCCAATCCGTATGTATTTTTAGATTTAATTTTTATTCTGTTTTTAAGTGGGATTTCGAAAAATAAGGAAGTTGGAGATTTAGGATTTTTAAGGCTTCCCTTTGCAAAAAAATTAAAATAAAAAAAGATCAAGGATATTAGCAAGGGGATAATTTGAATAATTTGAAGTCAATTCTGATTGTAAGTGCTTTTCTAGCTTTTTTCTTTCTAGATTTTGAAATGTTGAAAATCACATGTAGACCCTGCAACATCATTTTCGACTGAAACTTCTGGAAATGTAATAAACTTTGAAGTTTTTTTTCAAAAATAAAACTTCTCAGCCTTATCGTGAAGTCGTCATGTTCGGCGGAAAATAACAAAATATTTGAAAATGGCTTTAGAAATTTTTGATATTTATCAATTCTTGCAGCGAATTTTACAAGTTAAAATTTTACAACACTCTGACGAGTTTCAGAAGTTTTTTTTTGATGAAATATAATTTTTGAAAAAATTTCAGTGGTTTGAATCACTTTTTTTTTTTAGAAAATAGACATTGAAAAAAATAGAAAATTTTCAAGAGACCTTTGTCATTCGATAGATTTTTAAATGCTGATCAACATCCTGTATTCAATTTTGGTCAAATCCGATGCTCAATGTGCGATTTTCAGCCTTAAAGTTTGGATTGAAAAATGAGAAAACCCCTCTAAAATGATAAAAACCTTACACATATTGTGTAGCTCTCACAAGTCAGTATTCCTATAAGACTATTTTCATATAAAAGTGGAGAATTCTAATATTTCCAGAATTTTTCATAAATTTTCTGATAAATCACAAAGATATTGAATAATTTACGTGACAAGTAATAATAAAATCTTGCGTGATGTATTTTTTTTCATTTTTTCAGCTATTTTTCAAAGTTTGAAGTTAACACCTTCATTTTGAGAATTTCACTGCCTCAATCTTCAAAATCGGTTTTGTACAAGTTGAATTGCATACTTTGAAATTTAAATACGTTGCTTTTTAATAGCTTTTAGCAAAAACTAAATATTGGATGTTGATCAGCGTTAAAAATTCTATAAAATGACATATTTCTTATAGAAAATCTTCATTTTTTTGAAAACTTATCACATATTTTTAATATCTAGTATCTCAAGATATATTGTGCACCTATGATGCTCACAATCAGGTCTCTCTCTTAGATTTTTTTGAAAACGCAAATCAACATTTATTTTAAGAAAAATAACCTATACCCTTATATGTTTCCCGGGAACAAAAAGCCTCAACACGAATTTAAAAAGAAAAATCGAAATTGTTCTGCTCAAAAAACGGTAAATGGCATTTCTCCTCGGCGAAAAAATCAATGTTTCGTGAGAAAAACAAATAATAAAAAAATATAAAAAATTTGTCTCCGTTTTAGGGCAAAAATAATAGTAAGTGGTCATTAGGAGAAGAAGGCGGCAAAAAAAAAACGTATCAGATTTCAAAACTTTTTTGTCCTCTTTTATGATTTTCGTGATTTAGAGTTTTCAAAATGGAACAAAAAAGTTTCTGGGGTAATTTCAGTCCTATTTTTTCAGATATACCCCACCTAGTCAGAAGTTTCTTTCCAAAATTACAGGTTAGTTCTAGACCTGAAAACGATTAACGTATGAAACCTTTTCGAACCTTATAATTATCGAACATGTAGTTTGAGTTTGAAAGTCAAAAATAGAACATTTTCAGATTTAAATTTCCAGAAGCTTAACAATTTTTATGGCACCTATAGTAAGATCTTGGTGTTCAAAGGCGCATAAGAATACAATATCATTTTCTGATCTCAAAAAAACACCGAATCTTACGACAAAATGCAGACAAAGTGAGCATTACAGTACCCTTCAACGCATCGTTTTTGGGTTTTAAAAAAGAGAAAATCACTTGTTTGTGGAGTTAAAGCTTTTAAAGGGACATTGAGTTTGGTAATTTAGAACCCTGATTTCTGACGTCTACAGTACTTCTAATTCAAAGGCGCATAAGGATACATTAAAATTTTTAAAGGTACGTGATATATGTTTAATTAGAGATAATTTTAAAACCTTCCAGAAGAAATAATGTCAATTTCTGACCTCCAAAAAAGAAGAAAAATAAAACACCGAATCTCACGACAAAATGCAGATGAGGTGAGACTTGTTAGAGTAACCTTTATAATTTAAAGGCGCATTAAAAGGGAAATTTTTTAAGGTACATGATATATGATAAGTTCTTAATAACTTCAAAAACTTTCCAGGAGATAAAACACCGAAACTTACGACAAAATGCAGACTAGACAGAACATCTCAAAAAATTTCCCTTTTCAACAAATAAAAACATCTAATTTTACGCCAAAATTCACAGAAACTCTTCTCACTTTGTCTCCCTACAGTACCCTTCTGAACTGCATAGATTATTCAGTTCGATGTGCAGGTTCTCTAAGGTACGGTAGGTTCTAAAAGGTCCCTCTCAAAAATGTTTTAGAAAATGCATATTTAAAAAAAACAGAATATTTGCCACAATAATCCTTCATCCCTTCTACAGTACCCTTCTGACCTGCACATCTTACTCAGAACATTTTAAAAGTATGATGTGCAGGTTCATTGAGGTACTGTAATGCCCCTCCAAAACTCACCGATCACTCAAATCCTTATCACTTCGTATTTGTTTCTCTTGTTGTCCTCCACCTCCACTACAACTACAAATTCCATAAAAAATTGAATCCTTCCACGAATATATCCAATCCATCTTCTGTCTTCTGTCTTCTTCTGCTTATTTATTCGTGTCTATTGTGCTCCAAGAAAACTGCTCGGTTTCTGCAAAAAAAAAAAACAAAGAATGAATTTATTTTTTTTTGTTGTTGGTTATTTTTACACGGGACAAAAAGTATCGGAAAATGAGAGAACAATGCGAAATTAGGGAGAGAGAGAGAGAAGGGAAAGTGAAAATATTTCGAGATGGAACACAAAATTATTAGATTTGCCAATTTGATAGCATGTATTGATACATATCATCTTCATCTTCATCATTAGCTTTCAATTTTGGGAAGAAGGTTTTGTGAGATTTGGGAGAATAAATTTGATTTAAAAAAATACTGTTTCAAAGGTGACATTTTTCTAGAACCTATTTTGACCGCTTCGGAAAATTTCAATAATTATTTACCTAATTGTAAAATCAAAAAAAGTTAGAAGTCTGAAAAAAAAATGAATATCACAACTGTTTTTGAAAATTGAAAGAGTAAAATAAAAATGAGACAATGTTCATCCATATTTTTAAACATCCACGTATGTTTTTGAGAATTTTTTACCAAAATTTATGCGATTCGATTTGAGTTTGATGATTTTTGATCCATAAATTGAGGACATATCAAAGTTTAAAGGTACATGATACATGATAAGTTAGAATAAGTAACCACAAAAAAAAGAATTTGGAAAATTTACGTAAGAGAAAAATAATAATTTTTTTAAACCAAAAAAACTTTTTTTTTGAAATTTTGTAAGTCGTGGCGCGACCAGAACGAAAACTCCAGAAAGGAACCATCAAATAAAACAGCGAATCTCACGATAATATGTAGACATCCCTCGACACCTACAGTAGTCTTTGTTATTTAAAGGCACATAAGAATATAATGATATTCTTCAATTTTAAATGTGAATGAATATGATCATATGAGATAGCTTCAAAAAAGTCACTTAAAATACTTTTAAAATCCCGAAAATAAAATAAAACAGCCTATCTCACGACAAAATGCAGACAAAGTTCGACGTCTACAGTAGTCCTCGTTATTTAAAGGCACATAACATGATCGTGAATTTCTTTGGTTTTTATCTAATATCATGAATATGATGATATAAGATAACTTCAGGAAATTCATTTCGAAAATTGAGAAGAAAAAGTAACAGCAAATCTCACGACAAAATGCAGACAAAGTGAAAACCACAGGAGAAAATCGAAAAATTTGTTTTGTGAAATTACAATTTTTAAAGGAACATATAGTCATTAAGAACCTTGACTTATGAGGGTTATCATGTCATTTAAAGGCGCAGAAGAAGATAAGGGAGTTTTTAAAGGTACATGACATGTGGTTAGGTAGGACTGATTTTAAGAGCATTAAAATAATCGTGAATCTGTCTGACTCATTTTCTTCTTGTGTAGTTCTCTCGAACAATTCTTTCAAACGAATTTTTGAAAAATCAAAAAAAAAATTTACTGTTTCACGCAAATTAAAGAAGAATGAAAGAAACTGTCACCGAGATCATGTTCGATTATTCTTGATTAAAAAATTAGAAGGCAAAAAAAGTGGTAAATTCAAAACCCTGCTCCGTAACCATACAAAAAGGATTTAGATGAGCTCAGGATCAGGGCTCCTAGCAAGAAGGAGTCGAGTTCCATTTTGGCTACCACAAATATCCTCAAAAAATTGAAATTATAGACCATGACTTTTCTAAATAAAAAAATACGAAATGAGAAATCTATCATCCAAAAAAAAGTTCAAAAAAGAACAAAATGTGATTAGATAAGAAGAAATGTGTACTTGTCATTCTACCAGTTACTAAATTTTTTGATTTTCTTTTTCAATTTCAAAATTGCAGGTAATTTACAATGTACATACTTGACAGAAAAAGACCAACTCCAACGCGCTCAGGATCATATACATATTTCTTGTGTCGGATTAGGAAAAATTATTCGGGCGATATGTACAAGAAGAGAACCACTTAGCCTCATTTAATGAGAGCGAAGAAAAACGAAGAAGAAAAAAAAACGATGATGGAATCGAAATGAAATCGAAACAATTGAGCGGAGAAGAAAAAAACGAAGACAAAAAACAAAAGACAAAAATTCACCATTTTTGTGAAGAAGAAGAGGAATTTTTTCGGGAGAAAATTAAGGCTTATCAAACGAACCAACAAGGGAGAGTTTACTGTTTCATAATTGATTTGTATTTTCTCGTAGATATTTTTGTATCGGTAGCTTGTTTCATGGTGAAATAATTTTCAACAAAAAAAAAATGAATTTTAGATATCAAACAATGTGTTCAAAATACTATAATACTATCAGTGAATTAACACGAAACAATAATTTTTTTTAAACAAAAAATTCACTGTTTCAAATATTTTATTTATTTGGAATCATGGATTATCTTGTATTCAAAAAAGGTATTGTATGATGCAAATAAATACGATGAAGTATATTTTGAGAAATGAGACCGTTCTAGGATTCTGGAGCATCTGAACCAGTTCCAAATTTTTAAGGAATTGGTTTGAAATAACTTGGTCATTGCCAAAATGAAATTGACATAATTTTCAAATTTTAATCATTGCAAACATTCTCGGGGAAAAAACGGCAAGAGTGTCGCAAGCTTGCGGCAGTTTGTCGCAAACTTGCCGATTTTTCCCCGAGTTGCAAAATATAAATACCAAACCAGAAAAAAAATTCTCCCCAAAAAATTAATTCTAAAATTCAAAAAACATGTTCAAAGTGTGATGCTTGACCTTTTCTATTCGTTCATTCTCTACATTTTACGAGAAAAAAATTTTCAAAAAAAAATTCACCGTTTCAAAATTTTTGTTAATTCGGAATTATGAATTATCTCGGATGGGATAAAGATGCGGTCGGAGAAAGTTGAAATTCATTGAGCAACAAAAAAATCACTGTTTCGAAATTGATTTTTATTCGTTATTAAATATTTTGGACACTGTTCGAATTTGAGTCAAAGTAATAAATGTGAATAAAAAGTTACTGGTTGAAAATGTTATCTTATTCAGGATTATAAAAATCTGGAATTTTGTAATTCAGAAAAAAAAGAGAAATTATATTCAGAGGCCAATTGAATTTACTGTTTCAAAATTGTTTTGTAATAGGAGAAATGAATTTGTCTTGAATATGTCGCTCTCATAGGTGATCTAAACATTGGAACAGAAAACATTTATTTCATTATGTCATCGAAAATTGGGGTGTCATTCTCAATTTTCTACTTTGAAAAACACAAAATCACCTATGTATTTCAAAAAACCTTTTTTTGTGAAAAATAACTGTTTCAAATTGTTTTTATAGATTGGAATGAAATATTTCTAATATTGGGTTAAGATCTGGGGAATTTTGATACATAGTTGTGAAAATGGAGAAACTTCAACATTGGAGAAATTTAGAATATTTTCCGAAAAAGTGTTAGGTTACATGAGAATTATAAACCAAAAACCACAAAAATCACTGTTTCAAAAATAATTTTTATTCGGAATCTTTGAAAACCTCGGATTCCGGTAGATATGACATGGGAGGTCTATTTGGGTTGATAAGATTTTTTCAAATTTCATTTACAAAATTCACTGTTTCAAAATTTTGTTTTATTCGGGAATACAAAATATCTGGAATTATGAACATCGAACAAAGTGTGAAGAAAAATTAAAGTTTATCAGTCAAAACATTTACTGTTCCAAAAATGTTTTGTAATGGGAGACATGATATGTCTTAGGTACTTCTTTTTTCAGGTTGCATATATCATTGTGGTGAAGTTGATTGTGATGAATGAAATATTGAAACTTCAATATACGAGATTGTCAGAGCAGAAAGAACAGCTTTACAAATTTTGTTGGAAAAGGAATGAACAAAAGTGATGATCTCAACACCGGAACAGGAATTGTTTAAATTAATCATGTCACTCAAAATTGGGGCTGTATTCTGAATTTTCTACTTTTAAAAACACAAAGTCACTCATTTTGAATAGAAATTTTTTCTGAAAAAAAGGTTTACCAGCAAAAAAATACTGTTCCAAAATTGATTTTTATAGATTGGAATGAAATATTTTTAATTATGGATTAAGAACTGGGGAATTTTAGTACATAGTTGTGAAAATGGAGAAACTTCAAAATTGGAGAAATTCAGAATATTTTCCAAAAGAGTGTTAGTGAACATGAGGTTTATCAACCAACAACAATAAAAATCACAGTTTCAAAAATAATTTTTATTCGAAGTCTTTGAAAAATCTCGGATATTGTCAGGTATGTCAGACAAAGTCTAATTGTTGATAAAATTTTTCTAAGTTTCATTTACAAAAATACTGTTTCAAAATTTTGTTTTATTCGGGGTTAACAAATATCTGGAGTAACGTTCACATTCGAAAAGTTAGAATATTTTCCGATCGGGTTAGTGAACACCTCATACAACATTGTCCGTTCTTTTGAGTTGATATAATCAGGAGCTCATATTGGGAGAAAAAAAGAGTTTTATCAATCAAAAATTTGAAAAAAAAAATCACTGTTTTAAACTTATTATTTGTTGTGAGTAGTGAAACATCGTGAATCAATGAGAACCTATTAATCAACTCATTTTTACTGTTTCAAAAATAATTTTTATTGCAGACTTTGAAAAATCTTGAATACTGGCAGGTATGACAAAGGAGGTCTAATTGTGTTGATAAAATTTTTTCAAATTTCATTAACAAAGTTACTGTTTCAAAATTTTAATTTATTCAGAATTAAAAATATATGGAGTTTTGAGGTTCATCAGACAAAACATTTACCGTTTCAGAATTTTTTTAATTAATGAACATTCAATAATCTATACTTCAGGAATTTAAGAAAACTTCGAAATTACAGGTATTGGAAAACTAACAAGGGAATCACATGAAGATTAAAAAAACAAATTCAAGTTAAATTAAAATATATTACTGTTTCAAAAACAGTATTTCATTGTAGTCTTGATAAATCGTTGATTCTCAAATCTTTGTATCTCCTACAAATCTAGCTATGGTCAAGTATATTGTAAAAAAAATGTATACTCATTATCAATTAAAAATTACGAATAGTTAATACACAAAAAAATGAGAGAGAGAGAGAGAGACGCAGAGAAGAATTCAAATTCTTATCAATTCAGGCTCACGTAGGCCACGTTTTTATTGTTTTCGAGGAGGAAAATTATTTTTTTTTCTGATTTTTTGTGATACGTGGATTCTTTTGCGGTTTTCTCGTACACTCTAACATTCGAAAATGTTTCCAAAAAGTTGACAGTTGGGTATTTCCTGACCTTTAATAGAACCTTTATGAATTTATTGTGAAATATTACGTTACATGAGAGAAAAGGACACGCTGATTATATGAAAATTATGAAATATGGCCATAAAATGAAATATAAGACTGAAAGAAAAATAAAAGAAGGAATAGTTAAAATTTAAAAGTTAGAAGTAACAAGCAGAATGTCAATTGATATTTTGACACAATTAAAAACCATTTTCGAAAATTTTATGGATAATTATTTTTCGAATATTTTTACTGTTTCATAATTGATTCTTATTATGAGTCATGAAAGATTAGCAATACATTCGCAGAAGAATGAATAGAATGAGTTCTGGAAATCGAATTGACAAGTTACATTGTCTCAAAAAATCAACACAGGTTTTGACAAACTTCCAAAAGAGGATTTAATTATTGTTGTTAGTTGTGATATATCATTGTCCACAAAATATTTTCACTGTTTCAGATTTGGTTCTTACCCTGAATTAGAAAAAATCTTCGATAAAAGAGGTTAGATATTGACTGAAAATCTGGAATGAAAAGAAGTGAGAAAAACGAAATGTTTCAAGAGTTCAGCCGGTTTCAACTGAAATTAACGGTAAAATATTTTCACTGTTTCAAAATGTGTTCTTTATCTGGGTTTTGATGCATCTACAATATCAACTTCAATATCGTAGTATACAATTATAATTCTCTTTGAAGTATAAAGAAATAATTGAGAATCTCGGGGAAAAAACGGCAAGCGTGTCGCAAGGCTTTTTCCTTGTCGCAAGCTTGCGGCAGTTTGCCGCAAACTTGCGACACATTTTTTCTGGCGCAAGGGTGTCGTAAGCTGTGCAGTAGTTTTGCTGCTAAATGTCGCAAAGCTTGCGACTATTGGCGCAAGAACACCGCAAGCCTTGCGACAGCCGAATGTCGCAAGTTTGCGACAAATTGCCGCAAGTTTGCGACAAACTGTCGCAAGCTTGCCGATTTTTCCCCGAGATGTTTTTCACTGTTTCGGAATTGATTTTTATTATGAGTTGTGAAAAATGTGCAATATGACTTCGAAAATGTTAACAAGTTTTGGTAAAGATTAAAAACGGAATTCATCAACTCTTTTACAAGGTATATCAGTATCAACAAAATATTTTTACTGTTTCAGAATTGGATCTTATTCTAAATTAGAAAAAAATCTTCGATAAACAGCAGTTCAACTTTATCTATTGAAAATCAGAAATGAAAAGAAGTAAAAAAAATGAAATGTTTCTAAAAGCTCTATTTAATCTGAAGTGAATCTTTCGTTTAGTTTTCGAAAGCCATTGAAGTCGTTTTTGTGCCTGTTTTGAACTACCATTATCGGTATTTTTACTGTTCTGATTCTTTTGAAAGTTTGAAAAAAGTGAATGTTTTACTGTTTCAAAGTTGATTCTTATTATGAGTCATAAAAATATCAAATAGTATCATTAGAATCGAATAGTTGCACACATATTGTACGATTTCTTTAAACATTTAGTGATCGATTTTTGCTCGTTAAAAGTTTATTTATGAACGAATCATTTTCACTGTTTAAAAATGTACTTTTATTCTGGATTAGAATATCTTTAATTGTTAATCTGAAAATGCTCAATAAATCTGAAAATCGAACATGAGAATAATATGAAACCAAAAATCAGAGTAGTTCTGAAAAATTGTAAAAAAAATGTTTACTGTTTCAAAATTGATTCTTATTCTGAGCCGTGAAATATTAGCATTAATGGACTTCATTCGCATCTAAATGAGTATAATGGGAATTAAAAAGAATCCAGATATTCGAAAATTCTAGGAATCGATTCAAAAGTTAGAGACAGGTGAAGAAATAATTCTCCAAGTTTCGCCAATTTTCAAAAATATAAGTTATTTTTTCTGTTTCGAGGTGATTTTGAACAAAACATTGTTTCAAATTTGGTTCTTGGCTTGAGTTGTGAAACATTCGCATTAGCGTTGTCATTTATAATACCACAGTCTTTGGAAAACTGAGAAACCGATTTTTTGCCCGTTTCACCTATAATTATCAACAAAACATGTTCACTGTTTCGAAATTTAGTCATTATCTGAGTTGATTAAATATCTACAATGACATTTTCAACTATTCACTTCATATATGCTAGCTAAAATGGGAAGATGACCTCTAATAAATAATTTTCTGATCATCAGAAAATCAAATTTAGATGCTCGAATGCTTCTGAAAATCGAAAAGTGAAGTTCTACTGTTAGTTTTGAGTTTTTCTTTTCTGTTTCAAGTTAATTAGGGATGAAAGAATTTTTACCGTTTCAAAATGATCTCTTATTCTGAGCCGTCAAATATTTTCATTACCGTGCTGAACCATCAATTGAATTTTTTCTGAAATTTTCAATCAAATTTTAAATTTTTTGCTGAATTTAGAACTAACAGTTTTCAGTTTCTCAATGGTTGCAAAAAAAATTCACAGAAAAATAATTTCACTGTTTCAAAAGTGGTTATTATTTTAGGTGATGAAACATATACGATGAATTTCGTAAAAACTGAAATGAGAAAGATGACCTCTAGAAAAAATAATTTTCTGTGATTCTGAAAAGCTAATCTAGATCATGTGCTAAATATTTTCACTGTTTCGAAGTGGGTTCTTAGTCTGAGTCATGAAATATTTTCAATAACAAATACAGTTCGCTTGAATTGTCAAAGTGTATTCTTATGTTAAATAAAGGAATAGGTACGATAAGAGCTGCGAACGAGTTCATATATGTTCATTGAAATGAGAAAGATAAACTCTAAAAAATGTATCCAGATATACATAAAAGTTAACTTCAGATGTAGTTCTTGTTTCAAGTGAATCATGTGCTAAATATGTTCACTGTTTTAAAGTGGGTTTTCATTCCGAGTCAGGAAATATTTTCAATAATAGGTGCACAGCTGAATGAATTTAATTTTTTTTAAATTTTCAGTTTTTTTGCTGAAAAAATTGAACTACAATGTCATACAGTTCTCAATATCTCCAAAGTTAAAGAAAATCACAAATATTTTTCTTCACTGTTTCAAAATGTATCCTTATTCACGTCATGTCAGCATGCAATTGACGAGACAGAGAGAGACGCAGAGAAAAGTTCTCCGAGAGAAGTACAACAGTGAAAACTCCCATGGCCGACTGGTTAACGGGCGTGTCTTTGAATCGAACGACGGCGTCGAGCTCTGGTTCGATTCCCCCACGCGCCAAAACTTTTTTACTATTTTTTTTCTTTTTTTTTTCAAATTACAGTTTAATGTGTTTTCGAAACTCAAAAATGTATTCAAAATATTTGCGAGGGTATTTTTTAGTATCTGACAAGAGAACGTTGTAAAAAAAATGTAATTTGAAAAAAATAGAAAAATAATAAAAAAGTTTCGGCGCGTAGGGGAATCGAACCAGAGCTCGGCGCCGTCGTCCGATTTAAAGACACGCCCGTTAACCAGTCGGCCATGGGAATTTTCACTGTTGTACTTCTCTCGGAGAACTTTTCTCTGCGTCTCTCTCAACCTCGCAAATTGCTGTTTTTCATTGCGCTGACATGACGTGATTTTGAGTCATGAAAGATTTTCATTACCGTGATCAATGCTCGATTAATCGAAATTCTCTGAAATTTTCAGACAATTTTTCAGTTTTTTTTCTAGAAATATAGAAGGTTAGACATTTTTCAGAAAAATATTTTCACTTTTTTAAAGTGGGTTTTATTCTGAGTCATGAAACATTTCCAATAATAGAAGCATTGCTAAATCAATTGAATTTTTTTTTGAAATTTCCAGAAAAATGTTCGAGTTTTTTCGTGGAAATGTTGAACTACCTACAAGATTACACATTTTCCAGTTTCTCGAAAAAAATCATAGAAAAAAAATGTTTAGTGTTTCAAAATGGGGTTTTCTTTGGAGTCATGAAACATTTTCAATAATAGGAGCATTGCTAAATCAATTCATTTTTTTGAAATTTACAGCCAAAATTTAAAGATAATTTCACTGTTTCAAAAATATATCTTATTTTGAGTTATAAAACTTCTATAGTCAAATTATTGAAAAAATTTAAATAAAAAAGGTGTTCGAGTTTCAGATGCCGAGACAGGTGAAAAATCATCAATAATTCAAAAAAAAACACCTCAACTCTTTTGGGCGGGACCTGACTCGCCCAGACTTCAAAAAAAACTATACAGATGTTGAAAATAAAAAATTTGAAACAACAATCATTATATTATTATTACAACATAAATATTACAAAAAAATATTATGATGAACATATGAAAATATGTGAGAGAAAAGAACTCGGAAAAAAAAACAATTTCGAAACAAGAAAAAACCCCCCATAGACACTAGTACAATATGTTCAAAGCTTGTTGTCATAATCTTCTTGTCAAGCAAAAGGTAAACAATGAAAATGGGGAGAAATGGAACTAGTTCTTCGATAAACCTCTTTAACCCCTTCCCACCCGTCCTGAAATTGGGTGAATTAAAAAAAATACCCAGCAACAAAAACAACAAAAAAAAAATAAACAAATATTTTTTTTTGGAGAAAGTGATAGATAATGTAACAGTCAACTAGATTGAAAAAGAAGACGAAGAAGACGAAGAAGGAAAATTATGAAAAAGAAGCGAAAAAAAAGAACTAACAGAAGTGTGATGATAAGGCAACGAGAGAGTGTGGGTTATTGAAAGACGCAGATGAAATACCAGATAAAGACCGGGTTGGCATAAACATGATGATTGGGAACAAATTAATCGCTTTATTTCAAGATTTATTGAGATGGCTTAACTATAACAAGAATATTGAATATAATATACAAAAAAACTTGTCATAAAACGCTGGGTGTGGTCAACCGGTCCCGTTCTTTTGTGATTTATTGGAAATGCTTGAAAAAAGAAAACAAAAATTTTTTTCAACAATAAAAGTATGTTTTTTTCGAGCGCGGGTGAGAGATCGGTGTGAGACCTAGGAGAGAAGTGTTGTGCGCCTAGAAAGAGAGAACCGTACTTTTTTGTTTTTGTTTTTCATTTTTTGATGAGAAAAAAGGAAAAAAACTAATTTTTAATTTGATTTTGAATGAAGTAGCTCAATTTAAATAAATATGTTTTTTAGTTTAAAAGTTTCACGTAAACAAAAAAAAAAGAAAGAGTAATTTTAAAAAATTTGAAAAAAAAAAGTCGAATTGTCACAATACCTCCTAATTTTTCGAGTAACAAAGGAAAATAAAAGTATCTGAGTGAGCGTCCAAAGAAACCAACAAAAAACTAAAACTCGAGGTGTACTGTAAATAAAACAAAAGTGTGCATTGCGTACAAAACACCAGACCCGACGACTTTTACGTCTTTTTCTTGTTTTTGAGGTTCTCGGAAAGCGGTTGATTATATTTGTTAACTTGAAAAAAATTGCAAAAATATATATTCAAAAATAAAAATAAAAACATTTAAATCTCCAATTAAAAATTTTGCTGACACGAAACAAAACTATGACACGCATTGGTTTTTCCGCCAGCTATCTATATAGATAATCTGGCATCCTGTCCGAAATAAACCTAGTTTTTGAAACAGTAAAAAATCAACTTTCGCATAGAGAAAAAAACTTGTCCAATGTGCAGTGTTGCATGAAACTTTGCATTGAAAACAAGAAAGAAAAATCGTAAAATGACCGTTCAGAATAAACATGAATCATGGCTAAATATTGATTTTGATGAGGGTCCTTTTCCTCAAAAAATGTGAGAGAAAACATAAATAATAAATAAAAATAGCTGAAATTTCCAGTCACACTAAACCCGTTCTAAAATGTAGCAAAATCATACAGTGGCAAATAAAAATAATTGCCATTTAATTTCTTCTTCTTCTCACCCCCACCAAAATGAAACATGTGTGTTCTCCTTTCACAAAAACATCCAAAAATAAAAATAAATAAATAGATAAACATTTAGGGGATCCCCCGGAAAAAGGTATACTTGAAAAAGGTAGTCTTCAAACTAAGAGAAAGTATACGAGGACGGGAATGTATGTACTTGAGATGGTACTAGTACTACTAATACTATTGCTATGAAAAAGGGAATAATAAGAAAATTGTAACCTTGAGGGGATTCAAATATCGTTTTATGATGGGGGAGAAGAAGGAAGATGAAGGGGATTGTTGTTAAAGAATGGAAAGCATATTAGTTTTGGCGCCAAGGTGTACTGTATTTTGTTTTTAAAAAAATTTTGTTTCTTTTGAAAAAAGTTGTGAATACACTTCACGACAATTTGCACACTTTCCCTCAGAAAATTTACTGATTCAAAAATTTTATTTATTGCATTAAAGCATCAAACATCGTGAATATAAAGACAGCACATAGTTTTTCCTGATTTTCAAAACCTTACTAGAAAGGATGTTATCAATAGAGCACCTATTTTAGAGTTTTTAATTTGAAAAAAAAAACAGAATGCGCTCTATTGCTAATATTGAATGCCTAGCAAGTGGTACGGTAGTTAGAACCTTCTGATATATGAACCAAAGTCAAATCCGTGCCAAAAGAAAACATTTTCAAGATATTAAGTTGTTTTCACCGTCCTCATGATAGGCTTGTAAAAAACCACCCGTTCGCCCGTTTGCCCGCGCCCGTTTATCCATTCACCCTTTCGTCAGTTTGCCCACTTTCCCGGTCGCCCGGTTGCTCGTTCACCCATCCATTTGAGACTAATAACATAACATACAAGATCAGTAAAACGGGCAAATGGGCGAATGGGCGAACGGACGTTTCGAGAACTAGGTGAACGAAAGTTTCTCGTAAAACGTTGTTGTGTTTTCCCTATGGCCTAGGTTTCGCAGATGGCCGAGTTTGAATGATGCCTAGTCCCTCCGTAGTTCTTTCGAGAATATTTTAAAATTCTCTATTATGTTTATCCCTTTCGTGCATCTATTCTTCTTTTCATAGTCATAATTTTTTTTTTTCAAAATCTCTAAAATCATATTCCATGAGAACTACAGTAAGAGCTAGGAATCATTCAAACTCGGCCATCTGAAAACCTAGACCATAGGGAGAACGGCAACTTTCTACAGGTCACTCCTAAAATCGAAAGTACAGTAATCAAACTGCAACTGGTCACAGATATACACGAAAAAATGTGTCTATGTGTTTATGTTCTCTCTACATCACCTTTGTGAGTTCTTGAGATTTGTTAGGAATCATGAACATTTGAGTAAATATAAAGTACTAATCACTGAATGTTGGTACTAAATCACTGAATGTTGTTGAACTGCACTTTTCTAAAAACAAAATAAAAATATAGCTTATGCGCCTTTAAAGTGAAACAAAACCTAAACCTAACCCTCTTATGTTCTTTCTTGTTAATCGCATGTTTTTCACACTTTCCACTATTTTTTTGTTTTTTTTTTTGATTAAAAACATGTAATTTGAACATTTCAAAAAAGATCCTAAAGTCAATAAATGTAACTAATAAGAAATCAAAGAAACATCACAATAATGATGATGATGATGATGTTTGGCGATTTTGGATAAACATACAAGATCAAATAAAAACAAACACTTGAATATATTTATTTTCTACTCATTTATGTAGTAGCAAAATATCTCATCAATGAGCACATAAATTATAACTATGCATGTATGAAGAACTAGAACATGGGCCCGAATAACATTGACCTAATCCAGTGCACAAATATTTGAGGACGGAAATCAAGAAAAACTAGGAGGAGACCCACACACACACATAATTGACATATTCGCGTATTTTTACGATGCCATAATTGGTCGGGAATTCCTTGCAATAAAAATAATATGTATTTATATGAATAAATGTAAAGTGGAAATCGAAGTGGTCATGTTAAATCGGATCACTGGTATACTGTAGATAGAGGGGCTTAATCCGAAGGGGGGACAGGTATCTATCGGTTAGCTTATGTTTGAATGGATGGATGGATTATGAGGAATGGATAATAAAAAAAACTAGATTGAGTCTTGGCT
The DNA here is from genome assembly GCA_900536415.3 of Caenorhabditis sp. 38 MB-2015. Taxonomy (NCBI): domain Eukaryota; kingdom Metazoa; phylum Nematoda; class Chromadorea; order Rhabditida; family Rhabditidae; genus Caenorhabditis; species Caenorhabditis quiockensis. Next base: position 120,531 of record LR549022.1, on the reverse strand, counting down.
ATGCTATTCAGCTACTGAAAACATATAAATTCGAAGAAATATGTCAAGTTTTCAGAGCATACTTTGAGCTCAATTTTTAGCTTTCAGCGTGGAGTTCAGCAAAAGTTAGATACACGATGTTGATGAGCATAAAAAACTGTATCAGATGACATAGATCTCTTTCCAAAGTCCCTTAACGACCTCATTAGGTTCCCTTGTAAAGCTGGTTGAACATTTTCACTATTCTACATTTTAAAACGGGTGACTGGAAATTTCAGCCATTTTTATTTATTATTTATGTTTTCTCTTACAATTTTTGAGGAAAAGGACCCTCTTAAAATCAATATTTAGCCATGATTCATATTTATTTTGAACGGTCATTTTACGATTTTTCTTTCTTGTTTTCAATGCAAAGTTTCATGCAACACTGCACATTGGACAAGTTTTTTTTTCTCTATGCGAAAGTTGATTTTTTACTGTTTCAAAAACTAGGTTTATTTCGGACAGGATGCCAGATTATCTATATAGATAGCTGGCGGAAAAACCAATGCGTGTCATAGTTTTGTTTCGTGTCAGCAAACTTTTAAATTGGAGATTTATTGCTTATCCGGGGAGGTCAGTCAACGGAAAAAACTATATGTAGTTTGAACCGACGAAATAGCAGGTCAAAATGAGAGATTTTGAAACTTTTCAAAATTTGATCTACTTTTCGTTAGCTGACCTCCACGGATAAGCAATATATGTTTTTTTATTTATTTTGAAATATATATTTTTGCAATTTTTTTCAAGTTTAAACAGAACAAATAAAATTTACCGCTTTCCGAGAACCTCAAAAACACGAAAAAGGCGTAAAAACTAGAAGTCGTCGGGTCTGGTGTGCTGTACGCAATGCACACTTTTGTTTCATCTACAGTATACCTTGAGTTTTGGTTTTTTGTTGGTTTCTTTGGACGCTCAATAAAAACTGTTATTTTCCTTTGTTACTCGAAAAATTAGGAGGTATTGTGAAAATTCGACGTTTTTTTTCAAATTTTTTAAAATTACTCTTTCTTTTTTTTGTTTACGTGAAACTTTTAAACTAAAAAACATATTTATTTAAATTCAGCTACTTCATTCAAAATCAAATTAAAAATTAGTTTTTTTCCTTTTTTCTCATCAAAAAATGAAAAACAAAAACAAAAAAGTACAGTTCTCTCTTTCTAGGCGCACAACACTTCTCTCCTAGGTCTCACACCGATCTCTCACCCGCGCTCGAAAAAAACATACTTTTATTCTTGAAAAAAATTTTTGTTTTCTTTTTTCGAGCATTTCCAATAAATCACAAAAGAACGGGACCGGTTGACCACACCCAGTGTTTTATGACAAGTTTTTTTGTATATTATATTCAATATTCTTGTTATAGTTAAGCCATCTCAATAAATCTTGAAATGAAGCGATTAATTTGTTCCCAATCATCATGTTTATGCCAACCCGGTCTTTTTCTGGTAATTCATCTGCGTCTTTCCATAACCCACACTCTCTCAGAACAAATAAAATTTACCGCTTTCCGAGAACCTCAAAAACACGAAAAAGGCGTAAAAACTAGAAGTCGTCGGGTCTGGTGTGCTGTACGCAATGCACACTTTTGTTTCATCTACAGTATACCTTGAGTTTTGGTTTTTTGTTGGTTTCTTTGGACGCTCAATAAAAACTGTTATTTTCCTTTGTTACTCGAAAAATTAGGAGATATTGTGACTATTCGACTTTTTTTTATTTTTAAAATTGTTAAAATTGAAACTCATGTTTCTTTATTGTTTACGTAAAACTTTTGAATTAAAAAATTGTTAAGATTCAGCTGGTTCATTCAACATCAAATTAGAAATCTGTTTTTCAAAAAATGAAAAAAAAAAAAAAACAAAAGAAAGTACGGTTTTTCTCGAAGGCGCACAACACTATGCTATTGGGTCTCACACCGATCTCTCACCCGCGCTCGAAAAAATTGAATTTTTTATTGAATTTCGCCAAGTTTCTTAAATTATCCCTTTAAGAACTGTTATACTGTGACAATTTGAATTTTTATTTCGAAATTTTACGAATTTTAACTTTTCTACAAATAAAAAATTATTTATATTCATTTTTTACGTGAAATTTTTTTGATTTTTGAATTTTTGTGACTCAAATTAAGCGACTTTTTATTCACCTGCAAACTTGAATTTTTTTTTTTGATTTTTGATTTTAAACAATTCAAAGGCACACAACACTTAGTCATTGGGGTTTTTTTCTAAATTTTTCCAAAACAAGAAATACCCAGGACATTTTTTATTCGGCAATCAAGTAAGACTTCTTCTCCTCCTCCTTCTTAGACACCTTTGACAACTGGCATGTGATGAAATCGACTTGGATGCGAATGCATTTTATGCCAACATGGCTCACAATAATATTGAAAACATTCCAAAGATGGGCAAAAGAATGGCGCATTTTGTCGATGATAACGTCCACTGCATTCCTCACAAGACTGATTGTGAAAAAAATACGGCTTGATCTCAACCTGAAATACCTAGAAAGCAACTATTTTCAAAAGAACATCTAAACTAACCCTTTTGTGAATATCCTCATGATCCAAAACAATATATCGATCAGTGATCGCGTTGACATATGTCTCATAGTTGGAAAAGGCGACACGTCCCGATCCACGGGGATATTTGAACTTGTTATCAATGTCGATGCCAACGCAAATGACGTGGCCATAGGTTTGCTCAAAAAAATGAGCAAGTTCGACAGCTTTGAGAGGACGTGGAACACCGCCGATGAAGGCGACGAGTTTGGTGTTGATTGGCACGTTGAAGTCCATGAGAAACTCGGCGTCAGCGAGGAGCCAAGGGCGAATTTGAACGCGCTAAAATAATTTGGATGTTAACTGACTGCTGTTGAGTATTTGATGCTGATCAACATCCCGCTCAAAACAAACGCTGAAAATTTTTCTAGATCTGGTGTGATTTACACATTTGAAAGGATACAAATTTAAAAAAAAGAAACCTTTTTTAAAAATGAAATGCGGCGTCCAAAAACAGAAAAAAAATACCGTATATTTAAAGCAACATGTGAACTTTTAACAAAAAAATTGCTTGCATATCTAATAACTGTAGTTTTTCTAAGACTCCAAATTTGAACTAGGGATTTCAAAAAATTTATATATACCGTAATAATTTAAAGGAACATATAGCCTTTTCACAAAAAAAATTTGCTTTCAGCATAAAAAACGATATATTCCTTTGAATCGATATGGTATTTGTTTTTGGATGTTTGGACAGCCTGTTTGGACTGAACATCATAAAAAATACCGTATCGATTTAAAGGAACATGTTGATTTTTAACAGTTTTACAGTTAGATATGTATGTTGTGTTATTGTTGCTGTAAAAAAACTTTTCACCCCGCGAAAAAATTTGAAAAATCTCTCGTTGGGGTATGCGAGCGCGGCTCGTTCGCGCTCGCGTCGCGGTTCCCTTATGAAACCGTTGATTGGCTGTTTGCCAAGTCGCGGCTCGCTCGCGGTTTTCTCTGCGTCTCTCAAATTGAATTTAAATTTTTTTTTCGCGGGGTGAAAAGTTTTTTTATAAGAACAATACAAGTGATTTTTTTTTTGGTAAAAAGTCGACATGTTCCTTTGAATCGGTACGACACGGTAATTATTTTTTGTGTTTGGACAGGTTTTTTTTGAACTAAAAAATTTGCTGTTTGAATTTAACACTGAAAAATAAATACCGTATCGATTTAAAGGAACATGTCGATTTCTTTTTTGACCTACCACAGCCTCCAAGTTCGAGCAATCCTCCAAAGTGATAAACAACCCGGCTTCTTCCTCAAAGCATTCGGCCACCAAATCCCTAACACTTCGCTCCTTTTCAAACAGCAAAAAAACGTATCCCAAATGCTTTTGTCGCTTCTCCCCAACACCACCACCGCCACCAATTCCCGTCCCACAACTCATCGACATTGTTGGCGCACGATCCGATGTCGACGACGCAGAGAAGTCAGTGAGAAACGGGTTGATTTGTCCAAATGATTTGTCCAAAGAGAGCGAGGCGAGATGTGAGGTGGGAGGAGGAGGAGGAGGAGGTAAATATGGGGGATGTTCGGAAGAGGAGTCAATGATCGAGGGGTCCGAGTCGGATTTGAATGCGTAGTGTTTGCTGGGCCAATCGACTTGAAGACGGCCAAATCGGGAGAAGAAGGTGAGAATCTCGACTGGAAAAAATATCAAGGGTTTTTTTGTAAACATTCAAACTCGGTGAGATTTCGGCCTACATGATGTGAACCGGTTTTTGGCCGTCTCTACCACATAAGACTACAGTATACCTATCAACCTGCACATCTTACTTGTGTATATTTTTTGACAAATAATCTATGACTGAAAACTGTCGAAAGAGCTGTTCAGAAGCTTTTGCGATTCCAAAATTTCAAAAATTAAAATTTTCGGGAAAAAAACGAGACTCAGAGTCCACAATTCGAAAACTCAGTTTTTGTTATTCCAAGATTAAATAAAAATAAATCAAATTCACAAGATGTCTCGATTTTAAGATACTTACAAGTATTTTCCAGAACCCTATCATTCTATGTTCAGATTGAAAAGTTCTAAATTGAAAGCCTGGTCTCAGAAAATTTGAAAAAAAATGGAACCAAGCCAAAAATTCATGAGATGTAAGTTTGAAATTCAAACCTTCACAATCAGTGACATATTTTGAATTTTTTTACTTAAGAAAAATTTTAAATTGAAAAATGAAACTACCATTACCCTAGCTTATCTTAAAAGCTAAATCTTCGAAATTGCACTGTTTCAAAAATTTTTTTTTGAATTTTTTCTTCAAAAGTATATTGACGGTTCCCCAGACTACCATATATATTTTTAAAATGTTAGATGTGCAGGTTAATGTAGTACTGTATCATGTTCAACAGGCTCAACATTTTCTGGATATCACTTATTCTCTGTGACACACGCTGGCAATCGCCTTTTCACAAAACAATTTACTTTTAGCTCAAAAAACGATATGTTCCATAGTTGGAAAACGGTGCGGTTCGACTCGGCGCGAACCGACTTGAAGCCGAACCGTTTCTCCAAAAATAAACGGTTCGGTTTGTGGCTCGAACCGCAAATCGAAAATTGCAAGCCGTTTGCCATTCGGTTCGAACCGAACCGTTTACTTTTTTATCGGTTCGGTTCGGTTTGAAAAGAATTTTGAAAATTTTAAAAAATAATTTAATTTTTGGCGAAGTGGGGTTTTCGGGTACGCTGAACAACGTGGTGGTATTGATTTTTCACCTAAGCGAGCTGCACCTGAATTTTCACGTGTTTCGCGTGAAAAATCGAAAGAAAGGATTTTTCTGGAATTTCGTAGCAGGTGGTTTTTGAACATGCTGAAAAACATAATGGCATTGATTTTTTACGTAAGTTCACGCCAAAAAATTTTACGCCAAAAAATCGATTAAAACTGATTTTTTTTTGTATTTTTTTCGAGCATGCTGAGATAAAAAACTAAGGTGCAGCTCCATTTTGAAGTCAAATAAAAATTATCATCGTGTTCGTCATACCGAAAACTTGTTGTCTCAAATTTGCAGCAAAAAAACTTGTAATCAATTTCTGACGTGAAGTACGTGAAATTTTTGGTGCAGCTCATTTACGTGAAAAGTCGATCTCACTATGTTGTTCGCCATAACAAAATATATCTTGTTTCTAAATTTAAAAAAAAAGTCCATTTCAATGGGTTTTCCACGTGAAATCCGTGAAAATTCAGGTGCAGCTCGCTTACGTGAAAAATCAATACCACCACGTTCTTCAGCGTACTCGAAAACCCCACTTTGCCAAAAACTAAATTATTTTTCAAAATTTTCAAAATTCTTTTCAAACCGAACCGAACCGATAGAAAAGTAAACGGTTCGGTTCGAACCGAATGGCAAACGGCTTGCAATTTTCGGTTTGCGGTTCGAGCCACAAACCGAACCGTAGTTTCGCGCCGTTGTCCAACTATGATATGTTCCTTTAAATCCATATGAATACCGTGAAGGAACATTAAAGGAACATGTCGATTTTTAACAGAAAACACGGTAGTTAGATATGTATGTTGTGTTACAAGTGACTTTTTTGATTAAACGTCGACATGTTCCTTTAAATCGGCACGATAAGGTAAGCATTTTTTGTTTTTGGATAGGTTTTTTCAAATTAAAAACTTCTTTTGCTGTTTGAAACTAACACTAAAAAATAAATATCGTATCGATTCAAAGGAACAATTAAAAAAAAAATATTTTTAGTATAAAAAACATTTTTAAAATGTTAGATGTTAATGTAGTGCTGTATCATGTTCAACAAGCTCATTTGAAGAGCTCTCAACCTTTTTTGGATATCACTTACTCTCTGTTACACACGCTGGCAATCCACCCACAAAAACCTTGCGACTATACACTTCTGGTCCAACATTATGATGATAATAATATTTGGAATAGCGACCAAGTCTACGATCCGGTTCACGAAAATTCGACACAACGACCGCATGTTTTGTTTGTGAATGTTGTTCAGGTCCATTAGTGACAGGTCCATTACGTCGAAGTTGGTGAATAACGTTGGTCTCCTCGCATGTATCGATTGTGAAACTTTTACGAACTTGATCATAGGCTTCGAAGAATTTGCTATCATCCATAATGTCAAAGGGGCCTTCGAGCAATGCGCGAATCTCTGCTTCAGGACGATTTTGAAGGAAGTTATGGATTTGATATCCATCTAGAGAGTTGATAGATAATGCTCCATAATTTTTGAGATCTGATTTGTCTTCATCTGACGACGAAGAAGACATTTTCATTTTCAACTCGCAAATCTTGGCAAAACTCTCATCCCCACTGGATTCAGAAGAAGTGTTTCTCAATTTGGAGATGTTCACCACTTCATTTTTTTCAAAATAGGCCCTTTCCTCTTCATCCTCCTCAATCATCTCAATTTTCTTCTTCTCTGGCCTTCTAGTATTCCCACGACCATCGCCATTACCCCAAAAATCTTCGTCGCCCATTATAGTTAGAAAAACTCGTTTCGATTTCGACATCTATAAGGAGATACGGGGTACGGTAGTTTGGTGGATCTTACTTTCAGAAATCGCTTGTGCAATCCCAGAGAACTATTATCAGAAAATAAATTGATTTGGTTGGGCCATCGACAGGAAAAGATTCACGTTCACGTCGTGGATTTGAAACATATCACTGATTTTTATCTATTGTTTTCGGGAGGAAGGTTTTCACTGGGAAATACTTCTGAATCCTGTAGTGATTTGAGGTAATGTTCGCAAAAAAATATGTCACTAGATTGATTTCTGGATGCGGATCAACATCCTGTATTCAAATTTTGCAAAGAGCGATGCTCAATGTGCAATTTTAAAGGTTTCATTAGACATTCAATGTTGATAGTATCATGTAGTTCACAAAAAAAAACTATAGAGTAGGAGTATCACTGATTGTTATCTATTTTTTTTTGGGAGAATTCTAGAAGGTTTTCGAGCCGAGAAGGAAGTAGAAGTTGAGAATTACTTCTGAATCCAAGTTTGATATCTACTGCCAAACTCTGCAAGTTCAAGATGTTCTTGTTGTGAAAAAAATGGTGATTTTTAATGATAAATATGTCTTTTGGATGCTGATCAACATCCTGTATTCAAATTTTGCCTAGAGCGATTCTCAATGTGCATTTTTTCGGCTTTAAGTACAGTTTGGTGGAATAAAAAATGACTAGATAACTTTTTTCCTGAACACTTTTTGAATACGGAAATTTATCTGGTTTCTCTAAACACTTGATAACTCTGTAATTTAACTCATGTCCTCTTGTAAATTTTGATAAGCGTCTGACATTTTTCACTTCAGAAATCTCCATCTTTTTTTCACCAAACTCTCAGATCATTGGATTGATTCCATGACTTGAAGCCGCGCATTTCTTTCACAGAACACCATCATTAGTCAATCATTTCTCAAAAAATAATATAGTTTTATGAATTTTTTGAAACAGTAACATTTTTTTGCTTTTTTTTCACATTTTTTCAAGCAACCTCATTATCAATAAACATTTTTTCTCTAAAAAATTTTTTTAAAGAGAAATTCTGGAAACAGTGAAAGTTTTTGGTCAAAATTGTTTTCATAGTTTTTCGACGAGTCTTATATCATTCGATAGATTTTCGGACGTTGATCAACATCCCGTTGTTCATTTTGGCTAAACAAAATCAATAATAATGTTGAAATTTCAGCTATAAAATTTTTATTAAGAACAGGTTCAACTACAAAGTAGTCAAGCGTGAAAAATATGTCTAGAATATTTATTTTCATCAAAAAATCTTACAATTAGCTGTAACCAGAAGAGCGCCGCCGGCTTCGCCGCCGTCTTCCTTCTGGGTGTGTCTGTCATAACGAATTCTCCCTTTGCGCCCGCAAAAACTGAACCTCATTGAAATACAAATAACAAACGCGTAGTTTTACTTTTTCTGTACTAACTCTATTTGTCTTATTCTGTTATCAGAATTATACATAGTGATGTATCTATTACATGAACAAAACCTTTAAAACATCATTAGGTAAGCAAAACCTTACTGCTCCGGTCTGTAAGCCTGCATCTTCTTCACATTTTCCCGGAAAAACGCATTTTTGAAGTAAAGAAAAATGTTAAAGCTTTCATCAACAAAAAAAAACAATGCTGATTTAGCTCTAGAATTTTTGTTTGAATAAATGAAAGTGAATGATTGAATTTTTGCGACAGTCTTATTTTAAAAAAAAGGAGGGACAAAATAACGAAAAACTGTTCACAATAATTTATCAACTAACTTCTCTAGACAAAATCTGCATAGACGTCGCGGCGGCGCAGGCCTGCTACACTTTTTGAGTAGCTGCGATAAATGCTCAAATATTTTTTGACGCGTGTAGCAGCATTTTTTTCGCAGAAGTAACGCAGGCCTGCTAGCAGCGGCTTTCCTGCGTCAACTCATTAATTTTTCGCAACCACTCAAAAAGTGTAGCAGGGCGGCTGAAAATAGTAGGAAACCTGCGTCAAGAAAAAAAAATCGCAGTAGATTCGACGTCTGTGCGGATTTTCCTCAGAGATTCGCAATGCATTTTTGAAAAAAATCCTAATTTGTTCTCGCAGGTAGGGTTGTAAAACGGGTGAGACGGACGACCCGTCCTTTTTTTGTTTTTCATTTTTCACACAATGAAACTTTTAAAAAGTTTCAATTCAGAAGAGCCGATTCAGAGATCAACCGTCTCTAGTTTGGCTTCTCAGTAACGTTCAGAGGACTGCTTCCTTTTAAAAACCATCAATAGTATTGTTTCGAACTTACAATCACTCTTTGCTTCTAAATGAATCAGCTACCGTATCTATAAACTGATACAATTCAATTTGTCTTCTCATATCAAAACACTTATAAACCAGTAGATTCTTATATTAAAAAATAACTAAATAACAGTTATTCAAAAATTGTCATTACATTTATGTTTAATCAGGGTGTCACGTTTTTGAAAATGTATATAAACGTGATTTCTTTTTCTCATTGTAAAAAGTTGAATTTCTATTTGCGCACCGGAGTCATTTTTTCCTCATCATTATCTTTCCCTCTTCATCCTGTTATAAACATAACATTAATTGTCAAAGTTCGAGAATTTTTCATTGGAGGAGAGCTGACTTATAGTCGCACACAACTCTTTTCCAAAAAGCAACTTTCCAATTAGTATATAGGTAAGATATTCAAAACTTGGAAATGCATTGAAAAACAAATGAAATAAAAAATTAACGCATTTTATTTATTCATCTTCCAATTTTTCATTTCTTATTTTTTTGAAAAAAAAATACTGTTTCAAAAGTGTTTGAAAATTAACAGACTTCGTTAATGGTATTGTTCTTCGTCTCTTCTCTATTTATTTATAAGAATCCAAAAGATGGTGTCTGAATAAAAAATGTCGTTTCGTTTAGATTTTTGGATGCTGGTCATCCTGTATCCAAATTTTGTCTAGGCGATGTTAAAGCTACAATTTTCAAGGTTTCATTGGGCATTCAATGTTGATAATATCATGTAGTTCAAAAAAAATCTGTAGAGTAGGAGTATCACTGATTGTTATCTATTTTTTTTTTTGGGAGAATTCTATTGTGGGGACGAAAAAATTAAAGCTTTGGAAGAGAACCAATATGGCCTAGAAAATGCCGACAGTACACTTCACAGATAGATCAAAAAAGTTTTTGAGTCTAATAATAAAATAAATATGTAATTTCCAGTTGAAATTTTGAATTTGACACTAATTAAAAAATAAGAAAATGTTCAAATACTCAAAGAAAACAATCCCGTGTTTTTTTTGTAAAAATTCGACAAGTTTTAGAGATAATAACAAAATAATTTTGTCAGACTCAAAACTTTTTTTGATCTTTTTGAGAGGGAACGTGTACTGTCGGCATTTACTAGGCCATATTGGTTGTCTTCCGAGGCTCTAATTTTTTCGTCCCGACAATAGAAGGTCCCAGTTTTCGAGCCGAGAAGGAGGTAGAAATTGAGAATTACTTCTGAATCCAAGTTTGATATCTACTGCCAAACTCTGCGAGTTCAAGATGTTCTTGTTGTGAAAAAATGGTAATTTTTGATGAGAAATATGTCTTTTGATAGGTTTTTGGATGCTGATCAGTATCCCTTATTTTATTTTTGCCTAGAGCGATGCTCAATGTGCATTTTTTCGGCTATAAGTACAGTTTGGTGGAATAAAAAATGACTAGATAACTTTTTTCCTGAACACTTTTTGAATACGAAAAATTATCTGATTTGACTCATGTCCTCTTTTGTAAATTTTGATAAGCGTCTGACATTTTTCACTTCAGAAATCTCCATATTTTTTCGCCAAACTCTCAGATCATTGGATTTATTCCATAACTTGAAGCCGCGCATTTTTTCACAAAGCACCATCATAGGTTAATATTTCCTCAAAAAAAAAAATACAGTTTTATGAATTTTTTGAAACAGTAACATTTTTTTTGATGATATGTTTTTGGATGCTGATCAACAGAATGTATTTAATTTTTGCATTTTTTTTCACATTTTTCCAAACAACCTCATTATCAATAAACATTTTTCTCTAAAAAAATTTTTTAAAAAGAAATTCTGGAAACAGTGAAAATTTTATTGCATAGCTTTTCGACGACTCCTGTATCATTCGATAGGTTTTTGAACGCTGATCAACATCATGCTGTTTATTTTTGCTAAACAAGATCACTAATGTTGAAATTTCAGATATAAAGTTTGTAGTAAGAACCGGTTCAACTACAAAGTAGTCAAGCGTGAAAAAGAAGCATATAATATTTATTTTCATCAAAAATCTTAGCTGTAACACTCAAAACTTGGAAATGCTTTGAAAAACAAACGAAATTAAAAATTAACGCTTTTTATTTTTCATGTTTCAATTTTTGTTTTTTTCGAAAAAAATTTACTGTTTCAAAAATGTTGGAAAATTAACAGACTTCGTTAATGGTATCAGTTTTGTTCTTCAAACCTCACTATTTTCCAGTTTCTGATAGTACTAATTTTTTGTACACTCTACAAGGATAACTGAGTATTGGTCTACTATAATTATATAAGATTTCTTTGTAATCATTGCAAAGTTTATTTCACCAAATAATCAAGCAACTTCATCTTTTTTTTCAACAATCATGTGGTTCGAAAAAAGGCTCTGCAAGGTTTTTTCCTGCCTGTATAACAGAGAGTAAGTAAGATCGATATTATGTTGAGACCCTACTACAGTACTGCACAAAGTCTGCACATTAAACTTTATATACAAATGTAATTACTATTCGTTTCAAACATATGTTCATTGTTTTGGTTTCAATTTATAAATTAACCTTTGGTAATGGTAACTGCTTCTAATCGATCCCTCAAAAAAATTGAAGTCTTATGAATTTTTTGAAACCGTAAAATCATAAATAATTCACTACCAAATTGATTCCTAACCATAACAGTCAAAACTTATCCATAATTTTTGAAAAATAAATAAATGTTTAGATTTTTGTTTGAGCTACAATGTTTTATGCTAACTTTTGACCTTCTGGGATAGTTTATTTTGAAATTGTCAAAATTCAAATTTTTCGTATGGTAAAAATCACTGTTTCAAATCCGATATATTTCTCCAAATTTTCTAAGATAGATATTGAATTAAAATGAGAAAATGGTCTAAAAATGAGTATTTTTTGTTTGAGTACAATTTTCTGACTTTCTGGCGTCTCTTCCTAAAAATATGCAAAAAAAAAACTTTGCTCTTCATTCCAAATCCTGGAAAAATATTATCTAGATTTCGAAGTGTTTTTTTTGGGATAAAAAATATCCCTGTTTCTGGATCACTCTGTCTCTCCAACTCTGCTATAGGGATTCATTAGGAAGTGAATATCAGAAAACATCTTAAAATATCTGAAGATGCTTTTTTGTTTGAGCTAGACATTTCTCAATTTCTATTCTTTCACCCTTTGAATTGTCCGGTTTAAGAAAATCACTGTTTCTGACTAGCTAATTGCCTCCTATTCTCCCAAAATTAGGCGTTAACTTCAATTTTGGACTGAAAATCAGAGAAAAAGGTCTAAAATACAGGACAATATGACTTTTGTTTGCTCTAGCATTCTCTGAAATACTATTTTTGATCTTTTAGAATAGTTTATTTTGAAACGATCAAATTTTAAGTTTTTTGTTATGGTAAAGATCACTGTTTCAAATCCGCTATATCTCTCCAAATTTTCTAACAAGATCGATGTTGACATGACTGAAAACCACAAAAAATGGTCTAAAAATAAGTATTTTTTGTTTGATGACAATTTTCTGACTTTCTGGCATCTCTACTTAATGCGCATTACCCAACATGGTCTTAATTAATACAACATGTTGCTTATTCACATCTGGCCACAAAGAAAACTGCTCTTCCCATGACATCATTCCAAATCCTGAAAAAATTATCTAGATTTCTAACAAGGGAGGTTCAACTACTCCCCATCTTAACTTTTGACGAGATTTGGTATACCTACTAAGTTGAACCCCCTGATCAACGTCCCGTTTTTAACTTTTTTCCTTCGGTTTTCTGAAAAAAGTTTTAAAATCCCATGGTTTTAACACTAATAAAACACCTTTGTAAAATACACACAAAAAACAAAATGTTCACGTTTTTAAATTTATTTTATTTTTGTCTTTTTTGCAAAGGAACTTTTTTCAGAGGACCGAAGGAAAAAAGTTAAATACACGTTTTTGATCAGGGGGTTCAAATTAGTAGGTATACCAAGTCTCGTCAAAAGTTAAGATGGGGAGTTGTTGAACCTCCCTTGTCAGTATTTTTTTGGAATAAAAAACATCTCTGTTTCTAGATCGCTCTTTCTCTCAAACTCTAAGATAGGAATTCAATAGATAATGGAAATGCATATCTAAATAATTCTTAAATTAGCTAAAATTTTCGTTTGAGCTACAATTTTCTGAAATTCTATTCTTTCACCCTTTCAATTGTCTGGTTTTTTTGAATTCTTTATTAGAATAAAAAATATCACTGTTTCTGACTAGCTCTGAATCCTCCCAAAATAGGGGTTGACTTCAATTTTGGAACGGAAATCAGAGAAAAGGGTCATGATAGTGTGACCATTGTTTGCTCTAGCTTTCTCTTAAATACTATTTTCGACCGTCTAGATAGTTCTCTTTGAAATTATCAAATTTAAAATTTTTTTTTGTTATGGTAAAAATCACTGTTTCAAATCCGATATATTTCTCCAAATTTTCTAATATCGATGTTGACATGACTGAAAACCTCAAAAAATGGTCTGAAAATGAGTATTTTTTGTTTGATGATAATTTTCTGATTTTCTGGCTTCTGTTCTTAAAAAAATGCACTACCCAGCATGTTCTTAATTAATACAACATGTTGCTTATTCACATCTGGCCTCAAAGAAAACTGCTTTCCCCATGACATCATTCCAAACCCTGAAAAAAAATTATCTAGATTTCTAAGTATTTTTTTTTGGAATTAAAAACATCTCTGTTTCTGGATCACTATTTCTCTCCAACTCTAAGATAGAAAGTCACTAGGAGTATGAGTGAACATCAGTAAACATCTTAAAATATCTGAAAATGCTTTATTTGTTTGAGCTACAATTTTCTGAAATTCTATTCTTTCACTCTTCGAATTGTCTGGTTTTGGGAAAATTAAAAAAAAAAAAACAATGTTTCTGATTAGCTAATTGTCTACAACTCTCCCAAAATAGGGGTTAACTTAAATTTTGGACTTAAAATCAGAGAAAAATGTCTGAATAACCTGAAAATGCGATTTTTGTAGAATTTAAGTTTAAAAAAAACTTTTAAACTTCTGGGATAGTTTATTTTGAAATTGTCAAAATTCAAATTTTTCGTATAGTAAAGATCACTGTTTCAAATCCGATATATTTCTCCAAATTTTCTAATATCGATGTTGACATGACTGAAAACCACAAAAAATGGTCTGAAAATGAGTATTTTTTGTTTGATGATAATTTTCTGATTTTCTGGCTTCTGTTCTTAAAAAAATGCATTACCCAACATGTTCTTAATTAATACAACATGTTGCTTATTCACACATCACTCCTAGAGAACTTTAACAGGTCACAAGTATTCAACAAAAAAAACTACGAAAACTTGAGTTCAACACTACTCGAGAGACCACTTGTAGTTGGTTTATTTACTAACTAACCGATAAATCTCCCCCCCATTCCCAACAAATATATATTTTACATAGTTTGACAAATTGCCATCCATCTTATTTTGTGCTCTTCATTCTTCTCTTTTCCTTTATATCAATTTTATTTATTTTTTATTTTATCCTTCATTAGATATCAAAAAATGAAAGAATTCTATGAAATTCGAGAAGATCGGGTGAGCTTTGGTGAAAATGAAAGGAAAAATAATATTTCAAAAAAAAAATGATTTTTAGAAATGTTACATCTGGGAAAGTGTATTGGCAATGTGGGATGATGAGTTGGCAACATTTTGGCGCATTTTTGGAGATGGAGATGTTTTTGAGATTCATTTGAAGAGAGATGATTTCGATGAGATATGTTCGGAAGGGTATTGGGAATGTGTAGAGGTGTCGGGGAGTCTTTCGAATGGGTCGAGGTATCTGTGTCATTCGACGAGTCCGCAGCATGCAATGGAGATTATGAAGGTGAGTGATGGGGAAGAGGTCAAAAAAATATAGGATTATTTGATCACACTTATTCCACAAATAAAACATGACCTGTGTACTTCTTCCGGACATTTTTTGTTTGCCTTTTTTAAAAGTAAATCTTGACATTTTTTGTGAGATAGATTTTTGAATGCTGATGAACATTCCGTATTCAATTTTTGTCTAATGCAATTTGCAATGCACGAATTGCTGTTACAAAGATTTCAGTTAGAAAGTGATAAACCTATTTTTTAGGGTTCAGGTCTTGAGGAACCCTAGAACCTTTTTTTCGCTTAAAATTTTAGAACAAGGCTGTAAACTTCAAATTTTGCAAAGACTAGGAAAAATCTGAAAAGAAAAATTAAATAAAGCTCACTTAACATTTCCTTATTTTTTCGTCACGTTAATTATTAAATATTTTTGTGAATCATCAAAATTTTATGAGAAACTCTGAAAATACTATAATTGTTCATTTTTATATGAAACTGAAGTTTGATAAATGATCAGGATGAAAAGTTACCCTC
Organism: Caenorhabditis sp. 38 MB-2015; assembly: GCA_900536415.3. Taxonomy (NCBI): domain Eukaryota; kingdom Metazoa; phylum Nematoda; class Chromadorea; order Rhabditida; family Rhabditidae; genus Caenorhabditis; species Caenorhabditis quiockensis. The sequence continues at coordinate 104,847 of LR549022.1, read as the reverse complement.
TATGTTAACTACTTACACGATTTTTTTTTTAATTTTTTGAACATTTTTCAAGAAAATTGATGACTTCAAACCTGAAAATTGTACATTAAAGATTGCGTTTGGCAAAAATTGAATACCACATATGGAATTATCAAAAATATTTTAATCCTACCAAAATAAGAGTGCCATTGATTCTCTGAAACCTTGTCCGAAATAAAAATAGTTTTTGAAACAGTAAAAAATAATTTGTTCGCGTATAAATAAAGCAAAACGTGGAATTCATAAAATACCGTTCGAAAAATATGTATCAGAAAATTGTTGAAATTTCTGAAATACCTATAATTCTTCATGTAAAGTTGCCCTATGGCTTAGTTTATTTTTGTAAGTTTTTTTTAAATCATTTTTCAACCATTTTTTCTTTTTCCAATGTTAATTCCAAGCCTGAAAATTGTGTATTGAGGCTTGACAATCACTGAAAAAAAACTTTTGATCCGTGTCCAAGAACCTAAGGAATGACGTATTTCTCATCGAACGTCTCAATTTGTTCACTACTTTTTTGTGAGCACTATATTGGAACGTGATACAGTGTTACGAGTGATAGTTTTCCAAATAAGTCTTTTTATGTATGTCAACCCTTTCATGCGATCTTTTAAAGTTTACTGTTTCAAACTTTTGTGATAAAAAATTAAGTTCATAACGCTAAGTTTAATTCTTCATGGTCGGCATTATGCATCTTGTTGATTTAAATTATCAAAAATAATTCCATTTTACTATCATGATTTCATTGATCCTGAAACGCCTTGTCCAAAACAAAAATAATTTTTGAAACAGTAAAAGTGTAGAAATAAACCAACATATGGAAGCCATTTTACAAAATTGACCGTTCAAAAATAAAAATTCATGGCTGGATAAAAATGTTGTACATTTTTGACCCACAGTGCACTTTTTTGTTGATTCGTGTTGATTTCTCGCTGCAAAAATTAACACAAATCAAGTAGGCTGGTCAATAAATATGAACAAGTTGGAGAAACAGAAAAATGTGACTGATCTTTTGATCATGACTGGAACATGATACATATTTTCATAATGGAGATGTGCTATGTCATTCGATAGAGTTTTTTATGCTGTTCAAAATCTATTGTATGACTTTTGCAAAACATCGCGCGGAGAATTAGAGATCAAGATTTTCTATTTCGGCCAAAAACTAAAAAAAATAGAATCAAAGTGAATATTAGATTTCACCTTATTTTTGACATGGTGAGAAAAAATTATTCAATTTTCGATAGATTTTGAACGCTGACCAACATCTCGTATTTAAATTTTGCCAAACGCAATCCTCGACACACAATTTTTAGACATGAAGTTTACACTGTAAAAAAAGCTTAAAATGCTTGAAAAATGATAAAAAACTAACAAAAAGCATCTAGTTAGTTAGCTATATGATAACTTTTCATAATTCCCAAAAATATTGCAAATTCACGTGACAAATAAAAATGAGTTTTATTGTTTAATTTTTGTTTCCGTTTACCTAGTTTGTTTACAATTTGAAGTTTAAATTTTTATGTTGATATTTTTGGAGAAAATGGTGGTTCTAGGGTTCTTTTTAATACTTGATAAGCCTATAGATAGGACCTAGTCCTCAGGTTTCTCACTTTCTAGCTGAAATTTTTGAAGCTGTTCTTCTTGTTTTTCAATTTCTAATAATTTCAAAAACACACTTTTTACCTGACCAGATAAAAATTTATCAGATGATTATCTTTTTTTGGTATCACTGTTTCTTAAAATTGTGCCAACGTTTCTCACTATTTAAGACACCTATTTTTTTGATGCGTTTATCAATTGCAACATTTTTCTACTTCTTCTTTGTTGCAATTTTTCCTGAAAACAGTCACACCTTTCTAACATTGTAACATTCTTTTTTTTGTAGGTTCTTCCCTCTTGCATCATCTCCATATCAATTCGCCTCGATCCAAATCCCCTTCGAAATTGGGACAAACCTCGAATCGATAATCGAATTCAAGAATGGCGCCACGTCTGTCGCAAACTTTGCCCCGATTTTCCAGAGAATTCCAACCTAATTTTCGATTTTCAAATGCTATAATCGATATATTTGACTGTCTCTCGCTCTGTCTCCCCTCCATTTTTCTCTGTTTGTTCTCACTTTTCACCTCGAAACAATTATTATATTATTATTTTTATTTTTATTCGAAACGACTACTTTTTCGGATTTCGAACAAAAATATTTTTTTCAAAGTTTATTCAGAAAAGAAAGAGAGAGAGTATGAGACTGATTTTCTCTGTCATTTTTGTCGGTTTCATCGAGTGTATCACTATTGGAAAACGATTACAAGTACCTGATAAGGACCCGACTTTGAAGGTTGGTTTTATTTTTGAAAATTTGTTTAATGAGATGTTGAATTTAGAAAAAAAATGAAAAATTTTATTTTGGAGCTAAGTGAAACAGTCAATTCTTGTAAAGATGACTCATTATTTTAAGAAAAAGGATTGAAAACACTTGGGGCTATATTTCAGGGGCTATATTTCAATTTTACAACAGACAAATCTTGACACTATTATCAACAAAACTATTTATTTCATCTTTATTTATTTATTTATTTATTTATTTATTCATACATATTAAACTACATCAAAATAAAAAACAAAAAGGAAATAAAATTAATATTTACATGTGAAATGGGGGATAGAGGTAGTAAAATAGGATGAAAAAAAAATAAGATGACCAAGTGCGCCTGCAAGAGCGCGGTAGATCAAATCAGAGAATCAAAATATATATACAGGTGGATAAAGAGAAAGAGAGAAAAATGACTAGAAATTAGGAGTAAAAAGAATTTTTAGGGAGAGATTTTAGAAATGAGAGGATATCAGAGGGGGGAACAGAACGAGATAGAATTTTTGCTATATTATTCCATAGTGGTAGATGAGAGTGGAAGAAACTAGCATTTTTGGGACCCGGTAGATAATTAAAAGAGAGAGGATATCTTTTTGATTTTGAGGCTACGAGAAATAGATCAATAGAAGGAAGGTGACTACGAAGAGTTAAGATATTATAATAGAGTTTGACGATTAGAATTTTTTGGCGGTGTTCAATAGAAATTAGATTCGAGAGATCTAGGCGGTTTTGATAGCAAGAGAATTGAATATTACACCTTTAGAAAACTCTACGGGAGAACCATTTAAGGGGCTTTTCTAATTTTTTTATAAGGGCAGGGGAGGTGGGATGATAGATTTCGCAGCCATAGTCAAGGAGGGGCATGACAACAAATTCGAACTAATAATTTGAGAAAAATCATACAAAAATTAAATTCAACCCCTGTTCAAATTTGGGGCTATTAAATTGAATGATTGAGGAATTGCAATAATGAAAATATGAATTTTGAAAAATATGAGAATTTTATTCTAAAGGTTGATGAAACAGTAAGTTCCTGCAAAAAAAGAAGGTAAAGATGACTCATTATTTGGTGAGCATCTCAAAATGAACTTGAATTATAAAAAACGTTTGAAATATTAGGGTTATATTTGTGGACCAGTATTTTAACTTTGGGGTTGTATTTCCAGAATCACTTCAGGTCGTCTGAAAAATAGTAGTTTTTAATAAAAAATCATGATCTATTATCATCAAAACTATTTTTTTTCACCTTTCGAAATTCGAAGCAACAATTTGAAAAAAATGACACAAAAATTAAATTGAACCTTTTTAGGTGCTCCAATGATGAAAATATGAATTTTGAAAAAAATGAGAATTTTATTTTAAAGGTTGATGAAACAGTAAGTTCTCTCAAGAAGAAGAATGAAGATGACTCATTATTTGGTGAGCAAACTGTCCTCAAAATGAACTTCTTAAGAAAAAGGAATTAAAATTTTAAAAATTTTAAAAATATATTTTATGGTTCTATTTTTATGAATCTGTGGACCTGTATTTTGAACACTTGGGGCTATATTTCAATTATAAAACAGACAAATCTTATTATCATCAAAACTATTTATTTCAACTTTCGAACCCACATTTTCAATTAAAAGTTACAGTAGCTTCCAGCTAAATTTCGCTTTTTCATAATGAGAAAAAAAAAATGAAAAACTGAAGGAACATATAAGTAAAATATGTGAAATGTTTTAAATAGTTTTCAAAAATATTTTTCCCCTAAGTCTGAAGTTTACACCTCAATTTTTTGAGATTTTTACGGGATATTATTCAGTGTTCAAAAATCTATCGAATGACATACTTTCCGTCGAAAAATTACAAGTTTTTTTGACAAAAAGTTTTTCCTGTTTCACAAAATTCATATAATTGTTTTTTTTTACTTTTCGAGAAGTTGATGAATTTGGTGAAGATATTAAATACTGCTCGGGGAAAAAATAGCAGGCCTGCGCTTTTCGGTGCCGCAGCAGCTGCGACATGCCTGCGTCAAAATGACGTAGGGCTGCTTCACTCCTGCGGTAAAAACAGCAGCTGCTGCTACACGCCTGCTCCAGAAAAAATATTTTGAAAATTGTCGCAGCCGCTCAAAAAGTGTAGCAGGCCTGCTAAAAATGGTAGCAGGAAATTTCGAAGCTGAAATTTTGACATTAGGAAATTAGTTTCGCAAAAATGAACAACGTAATATTGATCAGCGTGCAAACATCTATCGAATGGTATGAGTCTCATCGGGAAACTCGAAAAAATGTTGAAAAAACATCACTGTTTCAAAAAATTGATAAAATTAATTAATTTATTTATGAAAAGTTAATGCCATTTAAAACAGTGCGGTTTTCTTGAAATCGAAATCCTATTCCAAATACATACTAAAACTTGACCTTATCCAATTCTTGTCTAGTGTCTCTATAGTTTCTGTACTAATCTCTTCAAAATAGAACTTAAGCTTATGAGCACTCTCAGAAACAGTAAAAAAAAAAAATCTCAGAAACAGTAACATTTTTCATAATTTTTTCCAGAACCTCGTGTACAAAGTGGGTCTCCCCAAAGCCAATGCACAAATCCACGACACAGTCCTCTGGGTGCCTGGAACCACCCAATTCTCAGCCACCCGAATCACCGTCATCAACCAGAGCAAACCCTACAGCACGTGGCGATTCGACATGTTGCTCGAGAAGAGCAATTGTGCAGTGAAGACAACTCCATTGACCGATATATCCAGTTGTGAACCAGTGGATACAAGTGTCAAAATTGTGAGTACCTGGGTCCCTAATTAAAAAAATATATATTCTTTAGCTATGCATCGCCGATGTCTCACTTTTCGATGGTAACTACTCTTCTGCCGAATCCGAAGTTCGTTGTTCCCGACAATAAATTTTTTTCTTTTCTCAATTTTTTTTACTTTTTTTGTTTCTTTCCCGCGCGCGCCGTTTTGTTTATGTGAACACCTTTTTTTTTCACCTCCTTTTTTTCCAAGGTCGTTTGGCCGTTGGGGGTAGAAGCTGGTACTAGGTGATCGAATGAAATTTCGACGACGACGACACACAAAAACATTTTGGAAAAAATTCGGAACGGTGTGTGAAAAAAATCGAGAGACATACATTTGGTCGAGAACAAAACAAAAAACAACAACGAAAAAAACGTGGTGCGGGTTGGTGACAACTTTGTCCTATTTTGTTGTTCGAAATTCAAGATGGGTTACTGTAGTATCAGTTTTGGGACCTGGCACATTCTCTGAAACCAGTAATCTGGGATAATCGAGCATGGAGAATCCAATGATGAAATTGATAACTTCTGAATGATCCATAACGTATCAGTGATTAGTATTTTTTATCAGTGGAGCGAGGATTGAGTTAGATATGCATCTAAGGCTAGATAGATGTGTTCTTTCTGTTCAGACAGGTCGTTTACAGGAGTAGCCGACGGTTGACGGGTTGTGCTGCTTGTTATTGTACACTACAGACTTTTGTATTGTAATGAAAAATCAAACTGCTAGAGTTTTTCAGGCGGAGAATGCGAGAGAAATAAATTATCAATAGAGCGAACTTGTTCTAGAAATTTAGATATGTCCTGAATGGCTCAGTGGTGACCTATTCTGCCTATGAGTCAGAAGGTTAGGGGTTCGAATCCCGGTTGGGTTATATATATATATATTTATTCAGGGGAACCGCGTAAAAAAAAACACATAAATAAACCAAAGTAGTAGATAAATAAATATGACACAAGAGAAATTGGAAAAAAATATAAGGGTATGGGTTCATCCTAAATTTTTAAAAGACACTAGTCCCGCAGGAGACTAAGCCAGTTGAAGGAATTGACTGGAATAGTAAGATTGAAAAGAAAGACGACAAGGATCCTAATCGGGTTAATTAATTTTTTTTGATAAAGTGTTTTTTTTTTGCTGATACCTATCACATCTTTTGATTTTATTTCTATCTGTTAGTGAAGACACAAAAAAATTTCCTAGCTCTTAATTTCAAAAATTCAACCTAAATTCTGCGGAATAGGTGGCCTCTTTCAGAACTCAGAACTCAGAAACCATTTCTACTAGTCTTAACTTAGAAAAAACGCAAGTTCTCTCTATCGATGAAAAAACTACTACCCTGGAGGTTATAAAAATACCTGACAGGTACAAAGTTTCCAGACCAGTGAGTATTAACCAAAATTCAGTTGGTAACACGCGCTCTATTGATAATGTCATATTATTTCAGTCTGAATCGAGGTTTTGGCTGATTTTGAAATCAGAATCGAGTTCTATGGGTCAATTAAAATAAAAAACCATCAAATTGTTTTCATATGAAAAATTATGTCCTTTGAAGAAAAAATTGTCCGTGAGAACTACACAAATGAGCGGGTGTTTTTGCAGATGAAGGAGACAAACCAAGGGGTTTTCATTGAATATTCTTTTACTGAATTCTGATCATGATTATTGCTCTAATCAAGACCATCCTAACTATTCCTAAAAGGTCCAAAAACCTCACAGCTTTTTAGAAGATGTTCCTTATTCCAGTTAGGACCAATACGATAAGCCTGAGTCAATCACGATATGAAAAGTCTTATCCGAAGCTCTAACGCGTGGTACCGATCAAAATTCACCATGTTGATCTCTTTGAAGTTTTCACGGTGATGTGAGGCTGTCATCTGATACAGAGAGAGTGCTGAGAAATAGAGAATAAAGGCTCTTCGATCTACTAGAAAAATTGTGGGTCTAGCAATTCGAAAATTAATATCAATCATATTTGTTGAGTTCAAAATATAAATCATGTTAGAATATGTATTCAACGATTTTTGGCTCGGTTTCAAGAAAATGTACCTGAATTTCCGTCGGTTTAAACAGGTTTCTCAAAAATAAATCCTAGACTCACAATTTTAAGGAACATGTAGATCACACGAGACACGATCTTTCTCTGCGCTCTCTTCTGTATCACTTGGCAGCCTCCTTAATATTTTAAATCACCATGTATTGTGCACTATTCCCTTCCTCAAAGCTTCCTTTCTGCTCTCTATGTATAAATCATATAGATTTGCAATATCCAACCTAGTAATCATATAACCCCCTTCTCTACATCACACCGGCTTCATCCATCTCTCCATCCGTTCGTTTTTTTCTCATTCCAAACATGTTTATACGACGAACGACTGTCTAGGCGCGGGTCATTGTCTTCTTCATACGGTGCTTGTAAACACATCAACACTTTTTTTTTTGTTGTGTTTACGATTCGTGTGGTCATTCCAAAACAACAACAACAACAGGAAAAACACATGTTTCACAATGAGAAGGATGAAAAATAGTGGGAGTGGGTCAATACATTTTTGTATGGAATTTTGAGGTGGCAAGAAAAAAAATATAAATATATCTGGCTTCCAGATGTTGACATCGGTTTGTATATATCAACAGGTGCAATTGTACATGTATACATGCCTAGTAGTTTGTCTTTGACGACACCCTTCTTATTTCATGAAGCGAAGTCGTTTAAACGAGCAGCCGACACTTGAGGCGTTTGGCTGTCTGCTATGTTTTGTGCGTTTCTTTCAGCCGTCTGTTTAGCATCTTTTATACCAATTTCTGCGTTCAGTAAATTTTCCTGATATTGGGCAACCCACACATCAACTTTTCAGACACCTACTCGCCCAATTCCCCATTTGGCGGCGGGTGTTTGGGCGTGATCGGGTGGGCAAAGCAGTTTTCCCTTTTCAGATTCACAACTTTAATCCCAATTTCTTTTTTTGTGTGTTGTGTATATGAGCTCGAATCCGAATTGTGCTCTAGACAATGCTAATTATCAAGCTCCCTAGAGTCGGGCTTTCCAGCTAGATAAATTCGTCATCACTATGGAGATACGAGTCAACTGGTTTATTTTTTTTTTCGAAAAAGTTATCAAAACATCAAACTTATTGTTTATCCGGCGAGGTCAGAAGTCGCTTGAAAATGGGAAAAAAATGAAATTGGTTCGGATCGCGGGTAGATCAAAAATGTCTTGTAGCGACGAGGTGAGTGTGTAGTTCTTTTGGAGCAGAGACAAATCAATATATTCATCATTATACGTTGCTTTTTTTGTTTTCAATATAATAAATTTAGCAAAGCTTCGCGTTTTTGAAGGAAAAACTGAATTTAAGAGTGCCGGAAGTGTGCACACCCATGTTAACGACATGTGTAGATATCACCGATTTCAGGCACTGTTAATTTTTTATCAGAAAAACTATTTGAAATGGTTATTCATTCAATCAGTTCCGATTAGATTGTTTGACATTTTTATGAATTTTCATCATGTGAAATTATTGAAAACTGGTTTCTGAAAATATTTGAATATGAACCGCATTTTCCTTCATACAAATGTTTTTTTTTAAACATTTTACTACAAAAAAGCAACTTTCTTCTGATTTCATTGTGGTAAAAACAACAAAAAAAGCAACGTATAATAAATATATTGATTTGTCTCTGCTCCAAAAGAACTACACACTCACCTCGTCGCTACAAGACATTTTTGATCTACCCGCGATCCGAACCAATTTCATTTTCTTCCCATTTTCAAGCGATTTCTGACCTCGCCGGATAAACAATACAAGAAAAAAAAATTCGCCCAGTCGAGGGTCGAACCCCTAACCTTCTGGCTTATAGGCAGAGTAGTTCACTACTGAACCACACAGGACACATCTCATTTGCAAATTTTAATCACTATCATAGCAGACAGCACAACCCGGCAACCGTCGGCTAATTGTGTAAATGATCCGCTCGATCAGTAAGAGGTCTGGCTTGGAGCATAAACAAGCTATACACCTAGTTAAAACCCGAGTCCTACTTTTAAAAACCAAAAAGGCCATTCCAACAAGCAACCGACAATTACCGGGTTGTGCTATTTTCTATCTTAAGTGTGTCCATCATCTCCTGCATCAAAGCATTCCTATACGTTCAAAAAAAATTTGAAATCCAAATTTCTCGAATACTAGGCTTTTCGGTGAAAATTCCCTTGGAGGTTTTACTATTCCGAGGGTGCTCTTTCTTTTAAAAAAATAAAAAGTATACCTTTTTTTCCCCCTACCCCTCCTTTAAATGGAGGAGCACTGTTTTACTTACCTTAAAAATACAAAAACTGCCCAAAATTAGAGACAAAATGGACTATTTTGAGCTGACATGAGCTTCATAGCCGGGAGCACAACCCGATAATCGTCGGCCACTTAATTGAACAACTTTTCCGACCAAAAAAAAAACAAATATATCAAGTGTGCTCTGTTGTTAATACATAGTTATCTTGATCCAAAGTGGCCTTTCTATCATTCAACTCAAATAAGTCATTCAAACAAGCAACCGACAATCACCGGGTTGTGCTACTTGCTATATAAAGTGTGTCTATTCTTTCTCTTAGACGTTATCCCTCTTTTCAGTTGGCTTTGTTGATTTTTCTTTTTCACTATTTTTTTTGTCACATCCCACCAGCCACTGAATCATCAATTTCTTCATATAAAAAAGTACAATTTTTAGTTTTTCGATCTCAAATTTCAAGACAAGTTGCTCTTAATTGAAAGAACACTGTTCATATAGTAGGGGATTTTTACCTTACCTAAAAAACGCAAAATTTGAGGAATTGTCGGCTACTCAATCAAACAACCTCTTCGATCAGAAAGAACACATATATTCAAGTTCGCTCTGTTGTTAATCCATAGTTAGGTCATTCGAACAAGCAACCGACAATTACCGGGTTGAGATCAACACTATGCTATATATCTCTGTCTCTCTGTTTCTCTGTCTCTTCATATTCTTAGTTTCAAACTTTAAAGGCGCATGCTCATTAACCTCAAATGAATAACCCATAATTAATGACCCTATTTCTTTTTTAAACAGTTTCGCCGCCAAACACATACACAAACAATATTTCGTTGATTACGCCTGCACCATTCCTCCGCGCCCATCCAAACCCCGCCCACTTTTTTTGCAAGCACCTAACAAGCACACCACTCCTTCTCTTCTTGTTGTTGTTTCTTTTTATTTATATATTTTTTAAAAGAAAACTGTTTTTTTTATTTTTCAGGTAACAAACATTTTCAAAAACAAAAACGATGCGAGGTGGCAAGAAACGATGTGCTGATACGGTGGTGGAGTACTTCGAGAGAACTACACAGGGAGGTGATACATGGCGATCGGTTAGTCGATTGGTGTTGGATGATCGCAGTGAGTTTTTTTGGGGGGGAGGGGGGTCTAAAAATTTTCTGAAATAGATTTTGTTTTGTTTGGGGGTTCTTTTGTTAGGGGTTCTTTTGTTTGTTAGGGGTCAGCAAAATTTGTGTGTATACATAAAAGGGTGAATAAATTTTGGTCACCTTGATTCAGAACCGAAATTTTTATGAGTAATATGTTCTAAAAAATCTTTAAAGTGGTCAAAAATATATGATTTTCTATCTATTTTTTTTTGGTATATTATTGACCTAACTAGGAGTCTTAGAGCTGATCTTGTATTTTTTTAAGAAGTCAGGTTTTTGAAAGTTATGTCTCTAAATAATCTAGGAGGTCCTGAATGGATTATATGGTTCCTAAAATAGGTGTCAAGTTCAGAAAAAACTGGTCTGATACAGAGATATATAAGGATTACTATGCTTAACTTTCTCTGCCAATTTTCGGTTTAGCCTACCATAAATACTGTAATATAAGCGAACCCAACGTGATTGCGAAAAATCAGATTATCTCAGAAACGACAAGAGTTATCAAGAAGCAGTCAATTGCAAAATTGAAGATCTTGACATGATCTACAAATTTGTAATTGACCACTTTTTTTAAACTTTTGTGGATTCCGAGATATTCGCATTCTTCGTAGTAAATGGGTACTTATAGTGTCCCATCTTGTCTGTTCTAGCTATTCATATTCCTTGTTTGCTCAAAATCGATAAATCAACCAAGACATTCAATTTTTTTGACTATGACATTTAAAAAAATTACACTCTCCTACAATTATATTTTTCTTGTTGCATTTGATAGTTTAATAGTTCCAAAATATGTATAAAAAATGACGAACAATTATTTTTTGTTTAACATTGAAATCAAGTTCTGAATCATATTGGTTAGGGATGCACTCTTGGGCCGAAAGGGGCTTTTATGGTCGGCCCAAATCACAAATCAAAGTTGATATGCATCTCTGAAGATCTCCTTTTTCAGAGATATATAATTAGACCTACAAAATAATTAAAAAAAAATTTTTTTTCGAGATTTGGGCTATTTTAGACAATCTTAAACCTCCTTCTAACTGAACCGGATCAAGCCTGGCTGGTTTGGAAAATACTCAATATAATATGAGCTTCCAGACAAATTTGAAGGTTGGGCCGTTTCGGACCGTCCGAAAGCCCGTTCACATCGGGCCAGGTCAAGTCGGGCTTTTTAACAAAAAAAAAAATCATCATATCTAAGATTAAAACGTGTTCAAAATGTTTTTGAAACAATAAAAAAACACTATTTTGTTCAGAATTATTTTTTTTTTGAAAGCTCAGTTGGTAAAATCGAGGCTAACTTTGGGCCTGACCTCATTTCTTCAGTTGACCAGTTTTTTTCTCAATATAGTACAATTTAAAGCCAATAAGGGTCAGGTCATCCTACGAAAAAAAGAATGTTTTTTTTTTGTCAAATCTTCTCCATATGTTTTGTGACCTCTATGAGACTACATAGACGCAGACAAATCACACTTTTTAACTTTTGAAAAGTTTTGACCTTAATGAATAGAGTTACTAATTAGCTGCAGGTGTTTTTTTTTTTGATTTCTATTCAAAATCTTTGATTTTCAGCGAGTCAAGTGATTGAGCGTATCGATCGACCAGGGAACTATCCAGGTAAGATCTGAGAACCAACCCATATATGATTCATGTGCTCTGTGCTTCGGTGAACACCTTCTTACTCATTTTTACCACCCCACGTCATCGTTGTAGGTATGTAGGTACAAACATAGAATACACACATATACATATAGTTAGGTCTACTATACTACTAATCATTCATTATCATATTTTTTATTGTGGGAATCGTTAAGGAGCTCAGCATTAATACATAGTAAATACAAATAAAGCATGTTGAAAGTAATAATAAAAAAACAAAAGTTACAAAAAAAGTTGTTTCTTTGTGTCTCGGTCACACTAAAATGTTCAATTTGTTGTTGTTTTGCTTTTTTTTGCATTCATTTTTGAAGAAAAAGACAGTACATCAACAACAACAACAACAACAAAAATGGTAGAAGCAGAAAATGAAAAAGGTAGGTCAATGTTCATTTTTTCTGAACTTGATGTCTATTTTTTGGTGTATTTTTAGGGTCTAATATTAGGTTAATTAGGTATCCACTAATATCTGAAAAATATTTTTTGATTCGTTTTTTAAAGGTTTAGAAAAAATGAAATCTGAAATGAGTAAATTTTACAAATGTTGTTAAACAATGTTCAACCACACTTTTATACTTTCACGCATTTTTTGAAAGAATTTTAAACCACAAACTGAAGTATCCAGTGAGATTTTTTTCAGACCCCAAATTATTTTTAATTTACTGAAATTTTCTTGTTCACTTTTTCTATTGAATTTTGTCTTCTATGATCAGGTTAATTAGGTGTATTCCAAGATCTGGAACTACCGTACTGGTTTAAAGGGACACGTCATTTTTTGCAACAAGAAAAAATAGAAAATTGCCGGTCTTCTCTAAGATTAATTATTTTTATTTTTGCAAATTTAGCTGGCTTTTTGTATTGTTTATTTTATACGTGTTATTACATGATCATCATTTTTTGTTGTGAAAATCGATGTGTACCTTCAAACTAACACGGTAATAATTTTTTTGAGTTTGAAGAACACTCTCAAATTATTTTGGTACGTAAAAATATTTTGATTTCAAAAATTATTTATATCAATAGGTGATTTGGAAAGTGAGATTTACAACTTTTTGAACTGGATTGAAGGTTGCTGGCAGAGCTGTTGAAATGGAATGTACCCCAGATGGGCTTTCCAGATTAACTGGGAAAAATGAGTTAATTTTATCACGTGGGAAAATCCCAGATAAACATTACCATTCCATGGGAGCCCAGGTGGGCTTTCTTTTTTCTTTCATTTCTTAAAAAACACTGATTTTTTTTAATGAAATGAACAAAAAACGACAAATAAGTCAGAAAAAGAAATACAAACGTGAACTTTTTCGAAAATTTACAAAAAAAATTTCAAAACTGGGAAAGCCCAGCCCACCCCAGTTTATCTGGTCATTTCTCGAAGTGGGATGGGATGGAATGGGCATTTCCATCTGGGCTATCTGGAGCTTACATTCTTCCCATTTCGACAGCTCTGGTTGCTGGGAAATTTACGTAATAAACTAAAAATGAACTGTCTCATTCATACCACGTAATATAAGATAAATATCTAGAAAATAAAAATTGTTTTTGACTTTTTGATGTTTTGAAATCAAAAACTCAAAAAGTTACTGTTCAACACTACAATAGACTCGTAACTGAGAATTATGTTTCCAATGCCCCAATCAACTCTAACTATGTATCATCGAACCTTCTAAATAACACCGAGTCTGCTGTCATCGTCTATAGTTGTATTTCCTGAATCAACCCTGCCTGTTACTTAGAATATACCGTTGCGATCATTTGTTTTGGTGGTACGATCCAGTAAACTTTGATGTAGTTTGAATCCCTCAATTGCTGCAGTTCAGTGTCGGATATATCAAAACAAATCAGTTTTTATTTTCATGTCTAAAGTCAGATAGTAGAAACAGTGTTATAAAAAAGATTCTGCTGACTAGACTCAATACAGTCAAGTTGTCACTAGAAAAAATCCAATGAATCCAGTATATGTCCTGGATATTTTATCAGAAAAATAAAAAATGTCAACAAATCTAAATCAGTCCTACTCATATATAAACTAGTTTTTTTCAACAAAGGAATATTTTTGGTTTGGTTAACTGACCACCGTTATTGAATAAAAATTCAGCAGCTTCCATCGTTACACAACTCAATTCTTCTTCCCGAACTATCATTTTTAGCCAATTTATAGCTGAAATACTGGAAAATAACTTATTAGGAAAAGACTAGGAACAACTTTAGAAAATAAAAACTTAGTCCTAAATTTCAAAAAGAAAATGACCAGCAGCCTAAAAATAATTCGAGACAATGTACTACAAAATTTCAAAGATAGCCGAAATATAAAATATCCATATCTGGCTGAAATTCCAACCAAGTATAGCTGTTGTTTCGGTACCCTATCATTTTTACGTAAACTCTCTGACACAGAAGATCGCTATGAAAAAGTATACATCTCAACATCTTAACATTACTTTTTTTCGAAATGCTAATTTCACAATTTTATGAAACAGCGGATTTTTTTTTTCGAAAAAAAGGAAGTTTTTGGGAAAAAAAAACAACCTAGAGAGTTCACAATATACAGCATATATATTTTTCGAAAACTCTGGAACATAAATTTCGAATGACAAAGTTTTGAATGACACAAAAACTGTCACTATTATTATATTTTTTTTTTGAAAGATTAATTTTACAACTGGTGAAACAGTTAATTTTTCAAAAAAGGTTTTGACAAAAAAATTTTTTGAAGTTTAAATTTTCAACTGTTTTTGATATCAAACTCTCCCAACTCCACAATTCCCATTTTAATGTCTCATTAAAACCGAAGATATGGAAAATTTATCGTCGCATTATTACGTTTTCACGAAAGGTTAATTTTACTTTTCTGTGAAACAGTAAATTTTTCAAAAAAGGTTTTGACTAAAAAATTTTGAAAATTAATTTCTCAACGGTTCTCTGAAACAGAAGACATGGCAAAATACAACTTCTTAACACTATTTTTTCTCGAAAGGGTAATTTTACAATTGTATGAAACAGTAAATATTTTAAAAAAATGTTCACCAAAAAACATTTTAATGTCTCATTAGACATGACAAAAATTTTTTGAAGACAAGACAAACTTTTTTCGATCATCGCAATATTATGTTTTCACGAAAGATTAATTTCACAACTGTGTGAAACAGTAAATTTTTCAACAAAAGAATGTTGAAAGAAATACATCTCTTTACATTACCTCTTATTTTTTCTTTTGTTAAGCTGAAGTTCATCACCTAAATACCAAATCTTCTAATTTTCAAAATATGAAGTTTTCATTTACGAAAAAAAATGGAAATAAAAAGAAAAAATATTGTTTTTGCCAATAAAACTTTTGAAGATTATTTTCCAACGGTCCCAATTCCACTATTCTCCTAATTTAAATTTCAAATCCTCATCCTAAAAACCATGATACATGTTCCCCTTCCCATGTCTCCATCAATCCAGGTCACAAATAACATCTGGCTGCTTTACCAGGTCATGTTTTGACAAATTTACGGTCAAACATTTTCACTTTCCCCTATGCCTTGTCCTATGTTATTTTATTTTATTTTATTCATTCAATTTCATTATCGAGGGTCCCTTGAACGAAATCAAAAATCAAGCCAAAAGACAATTTCGGGCTCGAAAAGACAAACAAGCCCATTAGTACCAAGCACCGCGTCTTGAAATTCTTCCGTTTCTTTTTTTTTCGTTGGTGTTATTTTGGTTAAAAACGGCGGGCAAAAAATGAGAAGAGGAACACACACTTTTTGGTTTTGGCGGTGTTTTGGTGTAAAATGATGAGTGAAGACAGTTGGTGATGGTGGTGGTTATTTATGTTTTATGTAGTATGTTACAAATTTCACTTTGAAGAAAAGATTTTTGAGATAAGTAGCTTTAAGATTATGTATTAGATGTTCAGTTAGAAATATTTGATTCAAATTTTTAGTTAATTTATTTTTTTTAGTTGGATGTTCGTTTCATATTAGCTAGACCAGGCTCGTCATTTTTCAGTCCGGAATTGGCCGAGCTGGGCCAAAATAACAGCTCTGTCTGTATATTTCAATAAATGTGCCTTTTAAAAGTTACTATTTTTTGCCATCGGGTTACTATAATAATTATCAATTACCCACAAATAAAAAAAATGGTTTCAGTTTTTGTTGTATTTTTTTTCAGCTCACAAAAAACTAGAATCTAGAAATTTCATTGTGCGTCTAAGGTCTAGACACAATAGAAACCTGATATGATCTTTAAAAAAATAAACACATTTTTTGACAACCCCCAAAATCTTTCAGGAACTAGAAAATTGAACCTGGAAATCATTGTGAGCCTGGTTTTTTTTCCGTACCTGAATATATTCTTCAAAAAACACCTGTCAAAAATCAATGATGAAAAAAATAGCTTATCAGATTTGGGCAAAAGTTACACTCCCGAGCCTGGATCCTTTATTTTCAGAGTTTCAACAAGAAGGAGCTATGTTTATATATATCTGCTTAGATATTTTACAAATCTGAATTTATAGATACATGAGAGGATTTTTCACTGTTAGATTCTGGTAGGGTTGCAAAACGGGTGCGACGGGTGACCCGTCCTCCTCTTTCTGTTTGACACCCGCCACACCCGGCACCCGCCACACCCGGCACCCGTCACACCCGGCACCCGTCACACCCGGCACCCGCCATACACGCCCGTACACGCCCGCCTGAAAATACACACAAACAGCCGGGTGTCGCGTGTATGAAACCACACACAGACGGGTGCGGCGGGTGTCAAACAAACGAACAGGCGGGTGTGGCGGGTGTCTAACGAACGAACAGACGGGTGTGGCGTGTATCGCGGGTCACCCGTCGCACCCGTTTTGCAACCCTAGATTCTGGTACTATGTAGTAGTTCAAAAATACTTTTTGGTGAAATTGAACATGTTTTTTGAAGTTGTTCTATCAGAGATCATGAAATTGACCTTGGTAACTGCTTCAACAGACATCAATCTAAGTTTTCTGAGATCATCAGAACCGATACATCACGTATTTTAATGTTTTACGCTTTTCAAAACCCTTGTGAGCAATTCATTATGCTATTGTAGTTTCACTTTTGAAGTTTAACAATTTTTTATATAAATCTCTTCCATCAATATCTCCCATTTCACGTTGAAAAATCAAACATTATCAATCTACATAGATCGTGTTATTGATAAAATTTTATTTCATAATTCCACAGGGATTTGAAAATATTTTGTGCTCAAACAGATATAGAGAAGCTGAAAAGAAAACCTGGCAATTTCTGAATTGGATCATCTGAAATCGACAGGACATAAAAATTGT
The DNA here is from genome assembly GCA_900536415.3 of Caenorhabditis sp. 38 MB-2015. NCBI lineage: Eukaryota > Metazoa > Nematoda > Chromadorea > Rhabditida > Rhabditidae > Caenorhabditis > Caenorhabditis quiockensis. The sequence continues at coordinate 87,288 of LR549022.1, read as the reverse complement.
ATCTAGTTTGAAGTGGTAGATAGTGAATCAGGCCGCGGCTCTTGATAAATTCAGTAAATCGGATCAAGCCAACAATCTTACTGAACCAAATATTTTTATCATTAAAAAAAATTGTAGGAACAAGACCTGGTTTCAATTTCATTTTTCTCATAATTTCTACCTGAAAATGTTCAAAACGACTACTGTATGTTTGATGTAATTTGAAATGTTGAAAAATATTATAAACAATGAGGTTGGTACTGCCAATTGTCTATTTTTTTGCAATCGAGTACTTTTTTTTTCTTGAAGGAAATAGCCTTCAATAATGAGAAAAAAATATTTTTTCTTTAAAATGAATGAAAATACTTTCACGTAAAATAATATGTTGCCTGCGCGGCAAAAAATAATCAAATTTTGTATTCAAAAATAATATTTTCTCTTTGTATTTTAAAATATTTTGTCATAAGTTAAACTTTCATGTTTTGAGACTTGGGAAAGTGGCTATTTAGGGTATTGATTCCCTTTAACAAGATTTAGTCAGTTTTCAGTACAAGACCTAGTCCGAGTATCTATTAGGTTGGTGCATAAGTTTCGATCAGCTGATGCACACCCTGTCAAAAGGTAAATGAGTGAGAGGGAAGACGTGATATGGAGACGCAGACATGTTCATTAGAGCGAGAATACACATGTTCATTTCCACTTTTTGTTGCAAAAAATTTGGAAATTTCACTAGTCGGTTCACGTTTTTATTTTGATCGAACAAAAAAGTCAATTTCTTCAGCTTTTTTTTTTGAAAATTCACAGAAAAGGTGTCTTTTTTTGGAAATGAAATGTCCAACATCAAAAACGTGAGAATAAATTTGTAAAATATCTGTTCTTTTTGAGACAAGGTAAATTTAAATGCGAAAGAGCGTGTTTGCTTCAATAGTACAGTCTGCGCCTCCACTCACGTCCTCCCTCTCACCTATTTCCCATTTTTCACTGGGCTAACAGGGTGTGTGATGCAATTTTCTATTTTTATTATAGTTTCAAATGGAGAGCAGATATAAATTGAACATATTGATCATCATCCTCAATGACCAATATGATGATCAATATGTTTAATTTTAATCTACTCTCTCATTTAAACTATAATAAAAATAAAAGAAAATTCATCAGCTGATCGAAACTTATGCACCAACCTAATACTAAATCCTATAAAATTTGTGTCAGGTCCTGTTTGATTCAGTTATCACCTCATGAATCCAATAACTAAGCACACATTCTCAATGGATCCATTTCTGCTATTCCATAGGTGCCTGTCTCCATGTTTTTTTATTCTCCCAGAAATTCGAGATCCACTTTTCACAACAGCAAAAAAAAACAATCATGGCGGCTGGTGTCAATAAATAAACAAATCATTTTTTTTCGTATAAACAAATTCATTTCTTCTTTTCCTCTTTTTTTCATGCCGTTTTGAACTTTTTTGTTTTTTTTTGGGGAAAGCATAAATATTTTGCACTTTTTATCATCGGTCTCAAAAGTCTGTCTTAAGTCTTATCGACTGAGTGAGTGAATTTTGAATATAATAAAATCAAACCAATTTTGAAATAAAGTCAACCCAAATATGGTTCATCACTTTGCTTCGGGGTGGTGATGAAGAGAGAAGAGGTGCGCACTTAGTGCTAGTCACGCACAACGACCTTAGTTTGTCCTCTTTTATATGTATATATATATATATACGCATATAATATCCCTCCCTCTCTCTCCCTCTCTCTCCTCTCCTTCGTACCAGAGTGTCTTCGTGCCTGACCCATTGATGTTAGTGTGTGTCGTGCCAAGCACCAGTGGCTGTCTCGTTTCTCTCGTCGCACTCTTGTGTCCGATAACACTATTTTGTGACAACCGGCTGACTGGTCACTTTTTCTTTTGCCCCTCTAACTCTTCTGCTTGCTTCTTCTTCTTCTTTTTTTTCTTCTTCTTCTTTTTGCATCTTCTTCTTCTTCTTTGCCAATCGTGTCTGTCTGTGTTGTGTGTGTGTCTCCCTCTGTGCTGGTTTTGAATCGAATCGTAATATTCGACTTTTTCGATTGATTCGTGTGTTCTCATTATTTGGGATTTTCATTGTTGTTCTTTCTGGGTTCTGTTCTCTATCATGTTGCGTTTTTCTGTTCTATACACTTTTATGGGTTCATACACAGCTGGGCTGAACATCTGGACTATTGACTTCCGATGTTCTGACTTCTATATCATCTAGACCTTTGACAATATTTCTTTGGTAAAATCCAGTTCGGTCGGAGGTTCTAGTTCTATTTGGGACCTTTCTACTGTATTATTATGAAGAGTACTGTAGTAGAGGACTACTGTAGTACTCCTACGCCACTGGACATTTCGACACCGCGACGTTTCGACACCGAATGATTTTTTGGAAAAAATTGTTCAACATTTTATGCCAAGGGTTTTCGGGTATGACAATCATCATGGTGATACTTATTTTTCACCAAAAAAAAGGCTACACCTGAGTTTCCACCCAATTTTTTCCAAAAAATCATTCGGTGTCGAAAAGTCGCGGTGTCGAAACGTCGCGGTGTCGAAACGTCCGGTGGCGAAACGTCGCGGAGCCACTTAAATTAGGTACAATACGTTAAGTATTACGTATATTAAGTGAATTTTAACGTGAAATACATGAAATATTACGTGAATTACGTAAAACCGGTGAAGTATAACGTATGTTACGTGAAGTTCTACGTGAAATACGTGAAGTCTTACGTAAACTACGTAAAACCAGTGAAGTATTACGTAAATTAAGTGAACTTTAACGTGAAATACATGAAATATTACGTGAAACACGTAAAATATTACGTGAATTATGCCAAATACGTAAAATATTACGTAAATTACGTGAATTTTTGACATCCATTATTGACTTTTGGAACTCTTTTTGACATCTACAGGATCTTTTTTTTTTGAGATTTCTGTTAGCAATGGTGAATTTTGGAACATTTCTGATATTTTTTGACTCGGATTACTGTAGCTTTTTTCTGAAATATCCAGAATACTAATCCACGTATTTTACGTAATTCACGTAATACTTCACGTATATTGACTTCTACACTATTTTTGACCACATTTTGATATTGTATAGTACCTTTTTGAGGTCTAGGGGTCCCATTTTGTACCCCTTCATTTTGAACTTCTGATTTTTCTGTTCAGAGATTCTCAAGTGGATACTTCTGAAAATCTTCTCAATTGATCAGTGTTTTTTTTTTCTAAGAAGTCAGGAAGAACTATATGTCCCTTTAAAGTACGGTAGTTTTTTGCTCTAACCTAGGTCACTTCGTCCCAGACGTCAGATTCAGAATATCCTTTTCTGAATACTGAGCTCTGTATAATCTGGTACCCAACGCTGTCTAAGGACCCTTTTGACATCATAGAAACTTCTGGATACTTCAGAATCCGCAGTTCTCTTCTACTGTTGCTATAGTTCAGAAGCACCTCCCCTTATATACCTGCCAATTATCACCCCCCCCTTTCTCCAAAGCTTTTCACATTATACATCCAATACAAACAAGCACCATTAACCAGTCACGACGAAAAGAAGCCGCTCCGTAAATTGGGTCAATGTTCGAACAGACAGTCACCCCCAGGTCATTTATTAGTAGTGTCTATTCTGCTGTGTATATATGTTTCAAGCCTGTGCAAACACTATCCTTACAGTACAGTAGCCCGGCTTTAAAGGGGGGATTGATGTACTTTTCTCGTTCATCCCATCCCGTTCCTTTCGGTCGGTCGTATCTATCTAATCTCTATGCATATCCGTGTCTTTGTTCTCTTCTCTTCTTTTTTGTTGTTTTTGATTCATTTTGAATCTCGTTTCTTGTACAGTAATCCTCTTCTTCTTCTTCTTCTGCTTCAACCACATTTTTTTTTCCAGAAGTCGCGTTGTGTTTTGGCGGCATGGAGCCGGCGTCTAGATCATCTGAAGTAGAACCACCACAACGACGACGACGAGATGAGGCAGACGAAGAAGTGGATGATGATGACGAGGAGGACGTGGAGATGGTAGTGGATGATGATGTTGTTGAACAAGTTATTGTTGGAGGAGAACAAGTTCCAGCCGCCAGCAATTCACAGGTTCGAGTTTTTCTTCTTTCTTTTTTTTTTGGATGTGGGGGGTGATAGAACCGGATAGAGAATGATCTTCGAGATCGAATACTCTATAAAGTTAAGGCTTTTGGGTAATATCTCCTAATTGGCTCAGTGGTGAACGCATCTGCCTGACACACAGAAGGTCGCGTGTTCAAATCCCGTCTGAGGCGAGTAATTTTTCTTTTTTTTTCCGGACTATCAGATCACCTTATTTGTTCAATAGGTTACTGTACTTTGACATTTCACTCATTCATTTCCAGTGACGATTATTTATTTTGTAAATGTCATGTAATGTAATTAAAGGTGATGTTTCCTGTGGGTTACTGTACTTTTAATAGGCTCTGAAAGATATGTGTAATATTTTGAGGTGTAGATGAATAAAAATCTGAAAGTTGAACGTTGATTTTTTGGTCTGTATGCCTATTTTTCACGTCTGAGGGTCCTCCTTTGTAGCCAGAAGGCCTATTTTCGAGAGCCAAGAGCCCTTTGTTTAAAGCTTCGTTTTTGAGCCTGGTTTTTTAATGATCTAGATACCTATTTTACAGACCTGAAGGCTTATTTTTGAGTTTGAAGGTCTATTTTTGAAATATCAGAGCCTGATGTTTTGAGCTCATTGCTTTGAACCTGGTTTTTGATGCCCAGAAGACCTAAGAGACCTATTTTACAGACCTGAAGGCCTTTTTTTAGGCCCGAGGGTTCTCCTTTGTAGCCAGAAGGCCTATTTTTGAGATCTAATAGCCCTTTGTTTTTGAGCCTGGTTTTTTAATGCCCTGAAGACCTAACTTTTAGGTCTGAGGGCCCACTTCTCTGTCTAAGGACTAGTTTGAGAGCCTTATTCTATCCAGGCCTCTTTTTCAAGGCCCTATGTATTTTGTAAGCCTGAAAACCATAGCACCTATCCTGATTTTTCGAGGACTGACAGTTTAGTTCAATCCCCCCCTAAAACTGGTCGAGCAAGAAAACAGCCAAAAGCTCACTCTCCAACTCTTCTCTCTGTTTTCAGACATGTCGCGATGACGGCGCAACAATGTCGCCACCCAACACGTGGTCCTCCTCATCCGTCGAACTCGACGACGATTCCGACAATCGTCTCCTGTTCACCTGCACCTTCACCCTTCCACACGGACAAGTCATCTCGTCCGCCACCTACGCCGACAGTTTCAATGATCAATATCTGCCGATCGGGAGCAATTTTATGCAGCGACTCGAGCCCAAAGGACAAAGCTTCATATTGTCAGCGGCGGCCGCGTCGGTGAAACAGCGAATTTTCGCAAGGATCACCATGTAAGTCACGATCTTTCGATCTTTTCCCTTTGAATATATTTATATAAATACAACAATGCAATTAAACAAACAAACAACCAAACAAGAGACGCAGAGAAAAAGAAAAATCGTGAGAAAGATGAGAGAGAAGAGACGCAGGGGTGTTGACAAAATGAGAGATAGAAAATGAGAAGAGAGAGAGAGAGAGAGGGAGAGAGGAGAGATATTTTGGGTGCATTTTCTTACATTTAATTATAGCCTATAATAATATTAATAATATAATTACAGGCCCGATGGAACGTGTCGCGCATGCGAACTCCTTTGTGAGTTCGAGTCGTCGCGTGCGAAGATCACTGTGCTCGCGTTGCGATCCGCGTTTCAGCCGACAACACAACCCTTTCATGTATTCACTTTTATCACCAAGCACTCGTCGACGTGCGCACTTACTCATATCGATTATGCGTGAGTTGATTTTTTCCGGGGATGTTTTGGAAGAGGGGGTCCCATTTTGGTACCTAGGGTTACTTGATACACCAGCCTCTTAGGGTTTGGTCTAACTTTTGAACCTGTAGTAGTTCAAGGAATCTTACTGTATCTAAACTACAAAAACCTAAAAATCTTACTGTATCTAAACTACAATAACCCATATACAATGTAAAATGTACCAAAAAAAACCACGTAGCACATACCGAAAACCATGTATCATGTATCATGTGTCATATACCCAAAAACGTACTGTATTTAGACTAAAATAATCTGAAGAACATACTGTATCTAAACTACGATATCCCATGTACAATGTACCAAAACTTACTGTATCTAGACTACAATAATCCAAATAAAATGTAACATGTATCAAACCCCATTCGAGAGCTCCTATTCTTTTTAAACAAGAGTATCCATAAAATCGTTCTAGGGTCCAAATTTTGAGTTTTTCCAGGTCAATTCCATATCTAGGCCTTCTTCCAACTGATCTCATCGGCAAATCGCTTCTCGCCTTCGTCTACGCGCCCGACGTCCACGTCGTTCGCCAAGCCCACATTGATCTCCACAATTCGCGCGGCAAAATCGTCAAATCGATCGCCGACTTGCGACTCGTCGCCCACAACGGTTCAATCCTCCGATGTCAAACCGAATGGTCAGCGTATGTCAATCCATGGACCAGAAAGATGGAGTTGGTTGTGGCGCGACATCGCATCTGCTCCTTGCCAATTGGTGATGCCGATGTGTTGGCCGCCCCGCCAATGAGTCAGCCAGCCAATATACTACCACAAGTGATGGCCAAGACATTCGAGGATGAGCTAAGATCAATTATGAATCGGGTATGTCAATGACCTTTTTTTCTCCTGGATCTTTGTCAAAACAAAAATAATATCATCATCTTCTTCTTCTTCTTATCATCTTTGTACCAGTCACTACCAGCGTTCCCTTCTTCTTCATTCTTGTTGTTTTCATCTCAAAAATGCATGTGCACTTTTTTCGCCTCCTTCTTTTTCAGCTGTGAGAGCACAAACTGACACCGAAGAGCAAGGGGGGGGGGAGATGAGCAACACTACAACATGTTCTTTTTTCAAGTTCACATCTACTTCTGAAACATTTTCGGGGGTTGAGAAAATTAAAGACAATGGTCATAAATCAGGCCGAATGACAGGAAGGAGAGATGAGATTTTTATCGGGCTGGGTGAATTATGAGAATTGGGCTGGTAATAATGGGTTATTAATTTTGAAGGAAAAAAAAAACACTATGTAGGTTCTACTGCTTAATTGGACCCAAAAAAGGCTTTTTTTGGAGATTACCCTCAAAAACTATAGTGCCAAGCTAGGTTCCATCTGAGGTCGGGCCTATTCTGATTTTTTTTGAGAAGCCTAAAAATTTTCCTTGGTGCTAGTGGATTTAAGAAGTGGACTTTAAAGGGACAGGCTTCAGTTCTAAGACTAAGGATAGGTCTAAGGCCTAAGATAGACCTAAGCCTGAAGGTAGGCCTAATCCTGAAGACAGACCTTAGCTTGAAGCTATGTCTGAGCCTGAAGATAGGCCTATTCCTGAAGATGAGCCTGAAAACAGACCTTAGCCCGAAGATAGGTCTAAGCCTGAAGATAAGCCTAAGTCTGAAGACAGGCTTAAGCTTGAAGCTATGTCTAAGCCTGAAGATAGGCCTAAGCCTGAAGATAGGCCTAGACCTGAAAACAAGCCTAAGCCAAAAAACAGGCCTAATCCTGAAGATATGCCTAAGCCTGAAAATAGGTCTAAGCCTGAAGATAAGCCTGAAAACAGACCTTAGCCTGAAAATAGGCCTAATCCTGAGGATAGGCCTAATCCAGAAGATAGGCCTAAGCCTGTAGATAAGCCTGAAAACAGACATTAGCCTGAAGACAGGCCTAAGCTCGAAAATAAGCCTAAGCCTGAAGACAGGCCTAACCCTGAAGACAGACCTAAGCTTTAAGTTAGACCTAATCCTGAAGATAGCCCTAGCCTGAAGACAGGCCTAAGCCTAAAGGTAGGCCTATTCCTGAAGATAGGCCTAATCCGGAAGATGAGCCTAGGCCTGAAAAACAGGCCTAAGCCTGAAGATAGGCCTAATCTCGTCTCTAGTAATCCTTCTAGGTAACCAGCCTTCCAGATCTTCTCCCTGCCAACATCTCACCCCCCCCCCTTCTCCCTGCCTTCCTAATCTATCAACAGCAGCAAATTGATAATGATCCCAAAGCAACCAACACACAGACACACACACGTAGTAGTACCAGTTAGTTGCAACATTCGAACCACACACACACACAAATTCCGCCACCCCCAGCAGTGTCTGTCACAACAACCCCACATCTCTCGCCGTCTCTTCTACACGCCTATACTATCTCGCTCCCAAGAGTGCACACATACACACACACACAAGAAAGGGCATTCGCGAAGAGTGCAAACAGAGACACACACAAAACAACGATGAGGCGAGGCGCGAGGCGAGGTGTCCGCGACTGGTGCCGCGTGGCTGGTGCCGCCAGCGACCGCGAGTGCCGGGGCTTCTTCTTCTTCTTCTTTTTTTTTCTTCTAGTCGTTGTCGTTGTTCTGACTAGTAGCTTGTTAGTTGCGACAACGACCACTGGTCACTCTTCTCTTCATTTCGCCTTCGCATATTCGCTCTCATATCTAGCTAGATCTACTAATTAATTGGGCTTTGATTGACTGGGCCGGGCCTGGAGTGGGGTCCGGCCCAGTTCGATGGTCTGAAAGAATCTCTAAACATGTGGTTTATTCTGTTTGTATATATTCGACTTGTGATGATGTGAAGATGAGTTTTTATATGATTTTTCTGGATGCCTTGCTGACTCGAAGAGTCACTGTACCATAAGACTCTCTTGATCTTACTGTATTTTTGTATTTTTCAAAGGCTTCTATATGTGGTATTTCTCAAGTCAAATTTTTTTTTGGATTAGGGTGCCGTGTCTTGAACTAGGTCTAGGCATTGTAATCGTTTGAGAGTACTGTAGGACCGACCCTCTAATCTCTGGGTAGTATTACTGTATGTCCCTTTAATCTGGTATAGACTACTGTATGTTCCTTTAATCTGGTATGGATTACTATAGGTCCCTTTAATTGCTGGATAATACGATTAATAGTCCCTGTTGGGTAGTACTGTATATCCCTTTAATCTGGCTTAGATTACTGTATGCCTATTTCATGGGTGGCTAGTACGGTTGATAGTCCCAAGTGGGTAGTACTGCGTGTTCCTTTAATCTGGTTTTAGATTACTGTAGGTCCCTTTAATTGCTGGATAGTACGGTTAATAGTCCCTGGTGGGTAGTACTGTATATCCCTTTAATCTGGCTTAGATTACTGTATGCCTATTTCATGGGTGACTAGTACGGTTGATAGTCCTTGGTGGGTAGTACTGTTTGTCCCTTTAATCTAGTCTAGATTACTCTAGGCTTTTTAATCGCTAGTTAGTAGTACTGTATGTCCCTTTAATCTACTCTAGATTATTCTAGGCTTTTTAATCGCTAGTTAGTAGTACTGTATGTCCCTTTAATATGGTTGGTAGTAGGTTCTCTACAGACACAGTACCTTCTTTTCTCTACAATTTTCTACTTTTCCCTTGCACAGCTTCTCACCCGATTGCCAACCTCAACAAAAAAAAGCACTTCCTCTTACCTAACCATCTATTTACAAATGGTTGGCTCAAAGAGCAACATGAGTACTTCCTCCTCTCTCTCTCGCCACCCTCTCACCATCTCCACACTCTCTCACCCATCGAAATTTATTTGACCCCCTCACCACCCTCCACACTCTCCCCATGTCGACTCCGCCCACAATCTCGTGCTTGGGAGTTCCCGTACCTGCCTGTCTCCTCTTTTCTCTCTCTCTTGTCTTCCTCCCCCCTTGCGCAGCCAGCAGTTTTATTATTGACACCATTTACACACAGTGACAGACACATTTTGTTGTTGTTTTGTTGTTGTTCTGATCTACAATCCACTATGGATATTCTGAATTATTTATATGAGCTGGCTGAAGTAATCCCTAACTATAAATCTTTGGACACCTTATCTAACTAGTTGTATTTTTCAGCCAGTACCGTCTACATCCCGACAAGCGGTCAAAGAGTGTGGCTATCCACCGGCGGCTGATCTTGGCGTCTACATTGACAAACTCGTCGAACATCTCGTCGTCAACTCGACAGCCCAACAGCAACAGAAAGCGGCGATTGCTGCGGCGGCGGCTGCCGCTGCTGCTGCGGCTGCTGCTGCTGCATCGGCTGCCGCTGCCAGAAAGCCGAGCACATCCAGCTCGGAGCCACCGTTGAGCTACACGCAGATTAATTGTCTGGAGAATGTGCATCGATTGTTGAAGTCGCAGTCGAGGCCAGACTCGCCGGAACGAGATGCGGAGCCGTTTGATGAGAAGTGAGTAATTTATATTTTCCTAGTAAAATGGTTAAAAGGGGTCAGCCCCATGATCTAGGGGTCGAAATTTGAGAAAACACGTGTTTTATATTAATAATTTAGTCAGCCCACCAATATCTCTCACATAGTATAGTGGTTAACGCCTTAGTCTCATGATCTAGAGGTCGCTGGTTCGAATCCCACAAGGGTCGATTTTCTTCTTTTCTTTTTTTTTTTTTTTCCAAACGTTCTCCTAGGTCCTAAGTCCATCATTCCTTATCACCCCGGTCAGTATAATACCAACAAAAAAACCACCCGATAAAGATGGTTGTTATTGTTATTGTTGTTGTCTTCCTCCTCCCTATTTTCCTATCCTCTTCAAAGAAATAGTATAGCACCAATGAAGAGACGCCGAGAAAGATAGACATAGTTTGTTTTGACATATGTGTGTTGTACGTACCTCGTACGTACCACCAAACGGGTGACTGGTGGTGCCCGCCTGGAAATATAAGGGGAAACCATATAAGAATAATGGTTTTTTGTCGTTGCAGAAAATATCCACCTGCTATGCCGTTGACAAGGGAAATGTTACAACAGCATACAAAACGGTTTGAGGAAGAGTACAAGGATACATGGTGCAGGTTGGTATTTTTTTTTCAAAAAAAAAAAATAATTTCGAAAATTAAAAAAAAAATTTTCAAAATTTTTAAATGTGTGCAATTGTGCGTGAACGTGTTGGCACACAAAACTTTTATTTCTTGCAAAAAAAACTTTTGTCTCAATTAGTGTTATCAAAGATGACCGTGCGTGACATTCCTCGCGCCCAATAGAACAAAGAAAAAGAGAATATATACTAAAAATATTCCTGTTTGTGCGGGGCGCTTCTTCGCTTTCTCTTTGTCCTTCGTGCGCGCACGCTCGCGTTCGGTCAATTCACGAGACGAGAAGCCTTCAACCTCTTGAAACCAGTTTCAACACACACACACACATACAACAATAAGAAACATAACCTTTTGTTACTACCTCGATTGTAATTTTGTCTTTTTACACATCGAGAGACAACAATGGAGAGGCTAATTGAAATGAAAAATTGCAAAAATATTTTTTTGCAGACGACTGAAAAGGTTATCGGACGATGTGCCAAGTTCACCACCGCCTGTTGCTAAGCAGTTTCGGCCAAATGTGTCGCAGACACCACCGGCAACGCATTGGCGCAATTTGGCACCCGCACCACCACCGCCACCAGGAAAGAACTATCAGGTGAGGTTTTGAGGACCTTTTGGGGACCAGAAGGATTTCAAATCTCCCTCTGAGCCCTGAAAACAATTTCATAGAACCTATAGTCGGACTGGACCAAACCAGATAAATTCGGGCCGAATACTGAGATATCCTGAATGGGCTAAACAACCTATGAATCGCATCCTGGCATTTTTGTCAAAAATGGGCCAGAACCAGGCTACATATTTTAGAGATAAAACTGTAATATACACAAAAGAAGCTTCGATAAACATAGCTTCAGACTCATTTTGCAAATTTTTTGATCGATTTGGACCGGACCGGATCGTGAAGGAGGCCTGAACCTGACCTAGGCTTAAGAACCAGGCTTTCCAGGCTCAATATTTTAGAGCTAAAGTTTTAATATATACATAGAAAGGCTTCGTTTAACATAGCCTATATTTTATTTTGCAAAAAAAATTTTGGTCTAATTTTTCAGTCCATTTTTAGTCGATTTTTATAATCCATTTTAGTGTATTTTTAGGTTCATTTTAATCCATTTTTCAGCCATTTTCAGTCCATTATTTGGGACCATTCTTAGGTGAATTTTTAGCCTTGAATAATATAAATTCGTAAAAGTCGAATTGGGACCGATTTCCGGTTGAAAATCGGGTTCATTTCGAGGAAAATTTTCTGGGAATTAGGCTAGTTTTTGGCCAAGTGGCTAAGTTGTTTGACTACCAAGCTTAAGGTGATGGGGGCCTAATTTTTTAAAAATAAAACTTGGGTCTAAAATACAACCTAGATAACCCTAAAGTCAATATCCATATTCCAGATAACCTATACACCATTGGACGACCCGAAACCATCCACCAAATCGGATTTCGAAAATCACCAACATCAAAAATCCAGCAGCACCCATCCAATGGTGCAACGTCTCATCATCTCATCAACAACGACGGCGACCAACTCATCATCCCCTTCACCATCACCAACCACCACCTCACCATCATCTCTACACTTACTACGGGACACTCATAATCAACACCAACACATTTTCTGATCCGACAAAGCCTGCCCCCATTTTTAATTACAACGCGCCCGCCTCTCCTAGCTGCTACCCGGCGTCTTTCAATGCATAACCGGTGTGTATAAGCCCTGTGCACATTTTTTGTTCCAATATCCCCCCCTGAATACATCTTACTACTCACCGTCTTTCATTGTGATGTGTCCTCCGACGGTTGACACCCCCTCCCCCCCTTCTCCAGTCTGGCCCCTTTTGTTTTTTGTCATTTTTTTTTTAGGATTTTCATATTGTCATTGTAGGTTGTAATGGGTTTTTGCCGTATTTTTTCTATGTGCAATTTTCTTTTTCTTTTTTTTTTCTTGTTTAGATTCGCAATTTTTTGTTTTGTTTTTGTCATATTTCGCGTTCCCTCCCCCCCATCCCCCATTTCCATCCATCCACAAATTTGTCTTACGGAAAATTTATAGAAAATGATTCGAGATTCTTTCAGACCATCCGATTTGTATAAATAACTTATTAATAAGAATTGAAGTGTTTTTTTTTTTTTTGAAAGTTACAGGTTGCGAAGTGTCCATGGCTGACTGGTTAGCGTGCCTCTCTTCTGAGCACACGACGAAGGTTCGGTTCCCCATGGCGACACAACTTTTTTCTTTTTTTTTAAATTCAGATGACTGTTTTTCGATACTAAAAATATTTGAAATTGGAAACAAAAAAAGAAAAATGTTTGCTTCCAAGCAAACGACGATGTGGGCTCTCTGGTTCGGTTCCAAGGAGGAATCGAACCTTGCTCTCTCGCTCAACAGGCAGACAAGCTAACCAGTCGGCCATAGACACTTAACACTATTCTGTATTTCACATAGTTAATAACACAAAGAATGCAATGAAATAATGTTAACATGACCTTTATAAACCATTAGCATCAAAGGTTTTCTCTGCGTCTCTCATGTCTCTCTTATAACATTATCACGTACGTATTTATGTACAAAAATTAGTTGTATTTTGCAAGGCTTCTCTTGTCAAGATATTTTTGGGAAAGGCTCCTTTTGAACGGGTCAACGGGCTACTAGACTGTATACATGTCATCTGCGATTGGATATCATGAAAATAGTTAAATCCAATCCCTGATATCTCAGCCAGTGCTTGTGTCTTGTTTCAACCCGGTATCATTTTAAGGAAAATGTTCATTGAACACAATTAACTATACATCTATATACTTTCTCTTAGGCAGTAGTGGTATCTGAACTGGCAGTAGTAGCAGCAGATGAAGAAGATGAAGAAGAGGAGCAAAGTCCGCAAGTGCTGGCACAATATTGTGTTTTGACAGCAGTTGTGTAGTAAGTACTCGAGCAGAATCCATTCGAGTTCCAACCCGCGCAACTAAAAAAAAATATCTTATATGATTTTATCCTCTTTTTTTGGGAGATCTTACTTTGATGAAGCATCAGTGCAACTGGAAGAAGAAGATGAGGCAGTTGTAGTAGTGGTATCAGAGCACAATCCACAAGACTTGGCACAATACGCAGCTCTTTGAGCCGATGTGTAGAATGAGTTGGTGCAGAAACCATTGGCAACCCATGATGAGCAACTGAAACATATATTTGAAGAGGTTAAGAACCTGGGGTAACTTACGCTGAAGCCGAATCACTACACGATTCAATTCCAACAACGATAGCAGCCAAAACGAGAACAATAGTAGATGATTGCATGATTTGATACTTTCTCCATGTTCATCCCCTCCTTATAAAGAACTTTTATGTTTGAACAGCTGCTAAAGTTTCACGAAATGAATGAAACAATTGTTTCTAGATTTTTTTTTTCAATTACATGTAGGAAGTTCAACAATAGGAACGCGTCAGACATCAATGAAAAAACTCAAAAAAAAAAAAAATAAAACGCTAAATGTGTTCGTGATTTCAAGAATTCAAATTCACCTATAACTTTACTTCATTTCCGTATCATGCTTGGTTTTTTTCAATAATTTTTTGAGCACATTGTGCTCATAGGATAGTTGGAGATAACGATATGGTCATCACTATCTGAAAAGAAGAAACTATTGTCTGATTCTCTCGTTCCAATTCACTATTTCGCTTCATAACCAGCTCGAAGTTCATATTTGTCGACAAAAAGGTCGGATTTTCACCCTATCAAGATCTCCAACATTTGAACCTAGATCTTCTCTCTTTACACAGATGGATACTTGTTAATGATCGGTTTCAATCTTTTTTATTTTTAGAGTTCTTCGTGAAACTTTAGCAGCTGTTCAAACAGTTTCAAAATTGTTTAAAAGGGCGAGATTAACATGGAGAAAGTATCAAATCATGCAATCATCTACTATTGTTCTAGTTTTGGCTGCTATCGTTGTTGGCATTGAATCGTGTAGTGATTCAGCATCAGCGTAAGTTACCCCAGGTTCTTAACCTCTTCAAATATATGTTTCAGTTGCTCATCATGGGTTGCCAATGGTTTCTGCACCAACTCATTCTACACATCGGCTCAAAGAGCTGCGTATTGTGCCAAGTCTTGTGGATTGTGCTCTGATACTACTACTACAACTGCTTCATCTTCTTCTTCCAGTTGCACTGATGCTTCTTCAAAGTAAGATCTTCCAAAAAAAGAGGATAAAATCATATTAGGTATTATTTTTAGTTGCGCGGGTTGGAACTCGAATGGATTCTGCTCGAGTACTTACTACACAACTGCTGTCAAAACACAATATTGTGCCAGCACTTGCGGACTTTGCTCCTCTTCTTCATCTTCTTCATCTGCTGCTACTACTGCCAGTTCAGATACCACAACTGCCTAAGGATCTAGATGGATGTATAGTTAATTTGTGTTCAATGAACATTTTCTTTAAAATGATACCGGGTTGAAACGAGACATCCGTGTTGAACGATCATCAGATTAGATAACATATTATCCGGAAGTCTAGATCTTATCTCCGGATTTTTAAAAGTCTCTTTCACTTTCAAAACGAATCGATAACAAAAGGTTCATTATAGAAATTTCTCAGCGAAAAAAACTTGCATATAGCTCCATGATCGATTAGCAGCTTTTTCATTATACTTAGCTCCAGGGATATTGTACTCATCGATTCCGCGAAGTGTGAATCCATGTTGAGCACCGGCGAATCGGATAAACTGCCAATCTGCTGATCGATTGCGCATCTCATCCATGAACACGGAGACCTGAAGGTATACAAAAAAAGTGAAGTTTCAGAAGGTTTCAAAAAGATTCAAAAGAATTCAGAAGGGTTCAGGAGGTTTCAGAAGAGTTTAAGAGGTTTAAGAAAGTGTCAGAGAATTTCAGAAGGTTCGAAATTGTTTGAGGAACCTAGACGAGTTTATAGAAAATTTCTAGAAGGTTAAGATGGCATCCAAAAGGTTTCAAAGGTTTCAATATGTTTCAGATGATTTTAGATAGTCGCAGAAAGTTTCTGAAAGTGTCAAAAGGTTTCTAAAGGATTCAAAAAGCTTTAACAGACCCTTGAGGTTTCAAAAAATTTCAGAAGTTTTCAGAAACACTTCATACTGGCCATCTCACCTGGTCATCATCAATAAGAGTATCCGCGTCCCCATGATGTGCTTGAACTGCGCAACTAAGATTCTGTGATACATCCCCATCTGGATATTCTGTGAGAGTTCCATGAAACGATACAGCTGCTTTCAACCCAATCTCATATCTTGCTAGATCCAGGGTGCATAATCCACCATAACAGAATCCTATACTTCCAATCCTCGTCGAGTCAACAAAATCCAGCGATGTCACATAATTATAGGCCGCCTCGATTCTACTTCGAAGAACCGTTGTGCTAAAAAAAATCAATAGTAAGAAAACACATCTAGAATATACCGATTAGCTATAAGACTAGACATCATTGCAAAATTCGCCTCGGTCGTTGTATTTGTCCTATTCTTCCCATAGGTATCGGCAGCGAATGCGACATATCCTAACTTGGCCAAATCTCGGGCCTTCTGGTCATCGAAATCGGTTCGGCCCATGAATGCGTGGAATAGGATAATTGCGGGACGTTGAGGGAGCTGCTTTTGAACCCTGGAAATTTGAAAAAATATCTGTTTTATCTCGATGATTTAGTCAAAACGCTGATATCTCTCACTCGGTATAATGGTTAACGCGTTCGCCTGTGAATTGGGAGGTCGCGGGTTCGAACCCCCACATGATTCGATTTTTTTTCTTTTTTATTTTTTAAATCAAAATACTCACACTGGATAAGCTAGAAAACCTTGCAAATTGTCTGCATAATCCACCAAAGTTTCAACAAATCTGAAAACAAATTCAGCTCTTCATTTTCGTTCTGAAAACAGAAACTCACGGATTTATGGATAAACTAAATTTCAAAATTGAAATAATCAATAGAAAAAACAATCCAAACATCATTTCCAGTAGGTTTTGAAAAAACAATAAATAAAAAACAAAAAAAAAATTGTCAATTTTTGGTTTCAAAAAAAGTGAAAACAAAAATTGTTGTACTATGTACGAAATAATACGTGACACCCCTTATTTTCCTAAATTTTCGGAGTTTTGCCATTTCTGAGTGTATTTTTTCATTCAACTAATCGTTCGGATATATAGAAAAAGTAGGTATTCATTTCTCTGATCTGAAAAATATCCCATAATTCTCCAGATGATGATCAACATGGTTATTCTAATGTTGATGATAACTCAATTAGTACTACAATGTGGGAAGAAGAAAGAGCCCGATGTGACGAATTCGATGAAAACGATTAGCGATGCGGCGAATGAGAAACCGGTGGATCCGGCGGCAGCTCCGCCAGCGTAAAGCGAACAAGAACAGCACACAAGGAGAGATAAAACTACAAAGGATTGATACAATAAATATTCGCATTTTTAGAGTTGATTGGGGGTGACATAGACTATATCAGGTGGACATAATCATTGATGAAAATATGATATAAGGGAGATGAAAATAGATATTAACGGACTTTTGGATAACACAGTTTTTTGTGCTGATAAAATGAATGTTTCCAGCGTTTTTCCTTAATAAAGAACCTCATCCAATTGAAAAAATATTTTTTCGAAGAGATAATTCAAGTTTTCAAAGCAAACTCAGAACTAACTCAGTTCTCACAAGGGAGGTTCGCGAGCTGTTACTTTCAACTTTTTCTCATAATTTGTATACTTATAGAACTCAGCCTCCTGATTATTATGATATCTTTTTTATCCGCCGAAAATTTTTGCTAAAAAAGTTATAAACGATTAAAGGTATTTCATGACCATTTTAAAGGGAAACTGTGAGGGATTTACTTTTGAAAAAATATGAAGACCTGAATACGAACGGATTTATTTTGTGTGTCGCTACTATTTTAAAGCAACACCTGAAGCTAAAATGCGTGTTTGTATTAATGATCAACGATATCAAATACTAAAAGAATGACGTGTTCTCTATAACGAACAAAAAAATGATCACGAAAAGTTCAAAAATGACCGAGTTTGAGTCAAATAACGAAAAAAAGCGAAAATCGTTTTGAAAATTCTTCTCAGCACAATCAGCACAAAGTGTGTCAACACTCTGGCAACATACATTTTAATTGACGACTTTTTATTTGAAAATGTGTAGAGAAACCCTGTGGGCAACGAGAAAAAATTCACGTTAAAAATAAAGAAATATCATATTTTCAAAACGTGTGTTGAGGAGGTAATTCAAATCTGATTTCCCACGTGAAACTCGAATGGCTGAACTCCGCTTAAAATATTGTGAATTCATATTTTGGGATCCTAATTTTAACAGTGTTAACTTCAATTTCCAATAAGTTTTGTCGATTTTTTTGGTATCGATTTTTAGCTTCGGGTATTGCTTTAAAAACATATCTCGATGATCAGAAGGTCTTGAAAGTAACAGCTCTTGAGCCTTCCTTTTCAGCTTTCCATTTCAGCACATCTTAGAAACAAGATGATCGAATGACATAGGTCTTAACTGAAAGTCTGTTGATACCTAAACTCATCTCCCTGGTGAGTCATGTCTCCATTTTGAGTCTTCCTCATTTTTGATCATCAAAAATACACTGAATCGAACTTCTATGTTTAGCATCATGAAATACTTGAACTTTATTATATTTATTGTTCAAAAGGTCTCTTGGGAACGTACATGGCAAACAATTAGTTCTGTAATTCTGAAAAACAGATAGGTCATACACAGTTCAATTAATTTTTGTATTTGATAGTGTGTTCTGAGAATAAAACAAAAATCTATTTGATATAAATTTGCCAGTTTTCAATATGCACAATAGAGATCAGAAGTTTGTACCCTATTGGTTTCTATCATTATAACTCGGCTCAAAATAGTTAGTTGGGCTCCATATTATTTTTATAGGTATGACCTAAGGTATCGGCAAAGTGTTGCAGTTCTTTCGAAACGACATCTGAGAAAATTAAAATCTGGAGAATTTCTTCTGAAAAGTAATTTTCCTCAAGAACTTTGGCGTCTAAATATTTTTTGTTGCCAAATGTCCTTTTCTCAATGATTAGTCGACAATTACCGGGTTGCGCAGCTAGCTTTGTTTTGTGTTCTCTAGAATTATCTAACCATCGAAACACCTGAAAATCGTAGATCACATATTCTAAACTCATTGATTGTTTTTTTTGTTGTTTCAAACATCACCTTTTTGTACCCGTATGTACTAGAACATCACTTCATTCCCAATCCAATTTTTTTCTTCCATTTTTCGAAGCTGAAAATAGGCGGAGCAGAAGAGCTTATAAATAGAGATAAGACATATCTGATATTGGATAAAAATTTTGATTGAAAACTTTTTTGTTTTTTTTATCTGAAATAGTTTAATGACTTCAGTTATGTTTTATTAATATTTTTTTCATTCTTTTTGTTTTTTGTTGTTTGTATTTTTTGAAAATTTGTACATTTTTGTTTTGTTTTCGTTATTTTTTTTTCATTTGGTTGAAAGGTTGTCTGATGGGGTGGGATGGGGTAATCTTTGAAAATTGAAAGTTACTTTTTATTTAAAAAAAAAAAAAACAAACAATGAACATGTTTGTTCGTTGAGTCTTTTTTCATTTGAAAAAAGTTGTGAAAACACTTTACGCGCACACGGTGACGACAATTTGCACACTTCCTTTTTAATGAATCCGGAAAACACCTCAAGTATTTTACAAAGAAAATCGAGGTGGTCAGAAATTAACGAGTATTTGTTGCTTCAACAAAGCAGCTAATTATATATATTCAAAAAAAAAAGAGTCCATTTTTCGAATGCTGACACCGATTTTACGTAAAATTACATCATTTTCATGTATCTAGCTAACAAATTCTAACTATTCATATTTTTTTTGTTGGTATTTTGGTTGTCTGAACAAAAAACTTTGCCATTGTATGAAGAAACCTGATAGCTTACATTAGTGTCGAAAAATTGAAACAGAAAAAAAACCCTCTTGAAATTGTGCGTTCCATTAACATGAGTGGTTCGCGATATTATGAATTCAATTTTTTTGATTCAAATTTATATAATTATGGAGTTTGTATAGAGCTCGTGATCATCATGACCTATTTTTTATACGCTGGAAACTTATGTGAAAGAAGTTATGTAGGTTCAAAGTTATTTCATGACTTGTTTCAAGGAGAAAATAAGTAAATTGTCTATAGGCATATAAATACGTTTATATACAAAGATTTTTGAGTGGTTTTCATGATACATTTTGAAAGTTCAGTTGACCATAATTCCAGTGATTTTCCGTTTTTGTTTGACATTTAAACTAGAGTTTGTTTCATTGAGCTCTCATCTATTTTTTCGGAGTTCCGGAAATTAATGAGCAAAATAATAATCAAGTTATTCAAATGTGTAATTTAATGCTGAAACAATGATTTAATATTCTCCTTGTGTATGAAGTATTAGCCTTATAACTAAATATTTTTTCATTGTGCTTGTTTTTTTGTTTGTTTCATTTCATCAATTTGAAAAAAAAGGATGAATTCATATGTCACTAAAAAAGGTTCAAAGTAATTGTGCTAAAAAAAAAAATCTGAAAATTGGAATGGCTACTAGAGCACCAAACAATCCGCTTCTCTGATTTTTTATCATACCGAAGAACCCTTTCGTACAGTCATTTTATTTTAAAAAATCAAAAATTGAAAGAGAAAATCATCGTTTTCTTTCCTTGTCGCAAGCTTGCGGTAGTTTGTCGCAAACTTGCGACACATTTTTTCTGGCGCAAGGGTGTCGCAAGCCGTGCAGTAGTTTTGCTGCTAGATGTCGCAAAGCTTGCGACTATTGGCGCAAGAACACCGCAAGTCTTGCGACAGCCGAATGTCGCAAGCTTGCCGATTTTTCCCCGAGAACCATTAGTTTAATTAGACTCAATAAATTTCTGAGAAAATAATTGAGCATCCAATTATTACATTTTCATTGAAACAAAAATCATATTTTGTGTTAAAAATTAAATTTTCTATTTCACCTGTCGAAAATTAAGTTGTGCAGAAATCATTTAGCACATGTACTACGTCTTATTTATGTTCTATGAAACACTAAACACTAACTTCCGCTATTTTCAGATATGTTATCTAATTCCTCAACTTGTGTATCTGACGAGCAATTGGCTATATATCAGAGCCCCTTTTTCCTTCTCTTAATGATATTCAACTGCACGGTATGCTTTATCACTTATTACTGGACAATCAAAGCTGTTCGACGTCTTCTTCGTGCCTCAATTATCCCTCCCAGCACCCGAATATTCCTCCTAACCACCCTATTCTTTGCCTGTTTGCATCAAACTTCCTATTTTGCTATCAAAATTCGATCCTTCTATAAAATATTCTCGAACCTCAATAATCCATGTGGGATATACGAGCATGTTTCGGATTGTTATTGGATAATATCTGGCCTACTTGCAGGGAATTTCGGGATATTCCTCATGCAGACTACAATGACACTAGACCGTGTCTTTGCCACAGTGTTTTGTCATTGCTCAAAGTTATCAATATCTGTAATTATATCAACTATTGTTATCATAATTAGTTCAATGTTCTATAATATTTTATCATATGATGATCCGTTGGACTCTATGGTTGCCACGTGTGGATATAGTCCCTTGAGAATCGTGGATCGATATGATATCTTCATCAAGTGTTGTTTAGCCATGTCGTTCATAGACATAGTTATTGACACAATTTTAATTCGACATTGCTATCAAAAAAATCGAACGTGAGTTTTTTGAATACGTTTCAATAAAAACATGTATTTGAAAACAAACAGTTCGTTTGATGATCTTTCGATATTCAAAGAAAATTTACTGTTTCAAAAATTTCATATAATTTTGAAAAAATCGAGTTGTGTAGTAAATACATCACGCATGCACAGACAATACTTTAAAAAGTTCATTAGGATAAAAATTCACCCTATAGCTTAGCTAATTCCATGATATTTATCATTTCAAAATCTTCATGATTTTTCACATGTTTCAATCACTATCAATATTTTTCCAGCCACCGCTACAATGTCAACGATCGATATCAATCTCATGAAACACTGAAATGTGCTCAATCCTTCTTTCTCCTCTCATTGGCTCATTTCCTATTCACCCTAACATATTGCTCAATTTTCGTGTTTCTTCATATCGTAGCCAGTACACTATCACTTTTTGCATTCACTATTTTTCTACAGGTTCTGTATGTGAGTTTTAGGACAGGGGCGGGTATTTTAGGCTCAACAGGATTCACGTTCAAAAAGCCAGGATTGACCTGGAAATGGTGATTATTTTTTAATTAACTCACCTGATTGTGAGGCCGAATTGAAAAACCAGGTTGATTTTCAAAAACCTTAGAACCAAGTTGAGGTCATACCAGGATGTCTCTAGTTTTGCGGCATGACTTTTAAAATAATAGGCTTCAAATTGTAATACCCATTCAGGTCTAGAACATCAGAAAAAGTCATATAGTACAATTTTTGTATATGGAACCTTTCAAATTTTGAACCTAAATTAATTCAGAACATTTTCTGGATGTCTTAGTTCAGTTCTATGAGACAGTACCTGTCCAGTCTTCATTATGGTCCCAATTTTTCCAGCTCATACCCTATTTCTGCATGCTGACACCAATTCTGATCACCAAAGTGATCGATTATATCAAATCGGATCGTCTCAAAAACATCAAGCAGCTCACAAGTTACATTGACAGCCAAGATGAGCACATGAAAAGGATCGGAGATATGTGGAAGTAAATATGACAAATTTGTGAATGTTTTGTTTGCAAAAAAATATGTATAGGATATGTGATGTATTTTAGTGGAGTTAAAATTGGATTTTTGAACGAAAAAACGTGTTAGGAATGGAGCGTACAAGCTTGTTTGTCGAGTTTTCGAATTTGAGCTAGATGTTCTAAATGTCATTCGTATAAAGAATAGAGCATAGTCAATTATAGGTTACAAATTTTTGTGTTGAGCCAACTTTTTTTCTTGTTCTTTTTTCTCATTCTCATTCTTAGTTTTTTGTTTTTTTTTTCTAGTTCTAGAAGGTTATTCCTGGAGTATTAATAACGTCATGTTAGTAAGCAAAAATTGAAAATGATTGTAGTTTGCCTATAATTTGTTCTGAAATTATAATTTTACTTGGAGTGATTTTTTTTTTTGTTGAAAAACTCGAATTTTGATTTATCAAGCGACTATCAACTTTTCGAACCATAATTAAATAAGTGCGCGGAACGAGATCAAATATTTTTAGAGAGCATGTGGTCAGGTGTACTTAAGAATAGAGGTCCCTGAAGAGAGGTATAAGGGTTCCAGAATAATACACCTATTTTTGCTTAGGCACAATAATTAAAGTCCCAAGGGACATTCATACATGTATAAGGGTCCTAAAAAAATATGATTCACTGTTTCAAAAAATGTTCAAAAGTAACATAGATCCAGGTTTAGGATCCCTGTATATTTTAAAGGAACTTCCCCCCCACCCCCTCAACACTCTTGATTATCGGTCGTGTACTGACGTGTACAGAAACGAAGGGATGCGTACGAAGATTTACGGACTTGTACTGTTGACGTACGGCCATACAGCGGTGACAACTTTACGAAAATGTACGGGTATGTACGGACTTTTACGCTGACGACATACGGGAGTATATACGGACTTGTAGGACGACTCACGGTTGTATACTGGCGTGTGTACGGGCTTGTACGGTTATATGCGAGCGTACGTACCAGAGTTCCGAACTCACCGATACAATTGGTGCATCACTGTGTGATACAGAGTTAATACTTACCAATGAGACTCATGTACTGAATAGCAAATGCTTGGTATTGTACCGAAATGATGTAGTACAGTAATGATACATTCATGGTTCAGTAACTGTATGGTACTACGTCTACAAAAGTTCTATTTTTCCTATTTATGACAAAAATTCAATCCAAACTTGGCACGTTTTTTTCAAATTCTCATGCTGAAACATATCACTACTTTCTAATTGAGTTAAGCTATGATTTCTAGCCTACAAACACGAAGTTCACAATCAATTCTAGTAAGCAAAAAACCTATTCTCCATTTTTTATTTAATTTGTTTTGAGCTAACATAACACGACATTCCGAAAAAAAAACCAATTTAGCTTTGTCTTTGTTGTTGGAAAAATTGGACTTTTTGACCTTGTAAGCTATTTTGTTGTTTTTTACTGTAATTTTCATATTTCTCACGCACAAAGAAAATAATTGTCCTCTCATGCATAATATTCATTCAGCTACTTTTTGTTCATTCGAGTCTTATCCTTATACGTAGATATATAATGTACTGCGCGTCATCGCTTCAAATTCAAGTATCATTATCGATTAGTCAAGTTATATATGGTATATTTCAATCATTTATAATATTATTCACTGTTTTCGCAATTTTCCAAGCTATTAAAATACTATGGAGAGAGTCTATTCTACCAAAAACAACCAAAATATTATTTTTTGCCATGTTGTTTTATGGAGCAGTTCATGGTGTTGCATTTTCGACTTTTGTGGTATATGAAGGCCAGAAAAATTATATAAACTTTGACATTGATTTCCAGCTAACAATATTCAACAGAAACTTCATTATCCCTAAAAACACAACTTGTTTGGAAATCCCAAGTGGAGAGGACTGTTCATTGGTGATTAGGGGTATATCAACGGGTATATCTGGCAATATTTTGATACAGACTTGCTTGTGTTTGGATAGGTTTGATAAGGAATTAAAGGCAATAAAATTGATGTGAATAAAAGTTTTCAGATTGTTGGCGACGATTTTTGGGTTGAAGTATGCGAAAACTGTGCCCGGATTTGTGTTTTTGATCATTGTGGTGAGTTATAGTACAAAAATTCGATATGTTTTTGATCGCTGATCAACATCCCGTATTCAATGTTAGGGACTAAATATAAGGTAATCAAAAATAAAAAAGACCCCTAGAACGTTAAATTTTGTTGAATAATTCAGATTCAGAATGTGAACCTCTAAATTTGAAATGAAATTGGAAAAAAAATTTATCATCATTTGCACTTGATTTTTTCAATATTTTTGTGCATCATCACGAAAATCTGAAACTATCAGAAATTTTTTTTTCCTATGAAACTTACATTTTTGAAATTATCAGGATGGAAAGTTACCCTATAGCATAACTAACTACACTATAATTGTAAGGATTTGGTCATTTTTCAAGATTGTTTTCTTTTTCCAATGTGAACTTCAAAGCTAAAAATTGGGTATTGAAGATAGCGTTTGGCAAAAACTGAACACAAGATGTTGATCAGCATCCAAAAATCTATTGAATGACATCTTTCTCATTAAAAATAGGTCCACTCAGTCTTACTAATCACCTTATTGAATACCTGAACAACCAGATACTTTAGGTCAGGTTTAGTATATCCATGGGCGAATTTGATAAGTCTTAAATTTCATCATTATTTGAAATTCTTGTAGATTTTAGAGTTTCATCATTATTTGAGAGCTATTTTTTAAATATGTTCATGTGAGTTTGATTCATGCTCAAACGCACCAAATTCAAACTCCAAGAACTTTTTTGTTCTAAAAATAAATTGTCTTCAAAATTTATCTCAACAATCTGGGAATATTCGAAAACTTTAATAAGTATGTTTATGAAATGCTTGAAACCTCAGGCGGCTAAGACGTAATGAATTTTTTTATAATTTCTTTGAAAATTGATCAAAATACGGCATCTCTCTTCGTGCTAAACACGTGCCGAACTATGATACTGGTCATCAAATTTTGATAAGCGATGCTTTGAACTGAATTCAACTGGAAAATGTGCAAAATATGCTTGTTAGACTGTTGAACTCATTTCAATGAAATATCAACTTCTGAAGATGAGATATTCCTTCAGAAATTACTACAATACATTTTCCTTGAAAAATACGTTTCAGAAATTTCATTAATATAAATTTGTTTTAGATATTTACGTTCAGCATTAATAGTTTTATTATATTTAATGGAAAAATAGTTGAAAAGTGTTGATGTATCTTTAAATCTGAAGTACTGAAGTTCATTTCAAGAACCCTTTTTATCAACTGGATTTTTCAATTTAATCATTAATAATACATCAAAGTTTATATTTATGAAAATTTTGAAACGTATTTTCAAATGTTTGAGGAAAATTATTGAAATCAGAAAGGACATGGATTGACTTTAGATAAAAATGGGTGTAAATATTAAACCGATTCTCCTGATCACGATCATGATGTCTAAAGTTTCCATGAACTAACTCTTCAGAAAAACAGGTATGTATGTGTCTTTGAAAATGCTAGTTGAGTTGGCAAAAAAAAAATGTGTGAAGTTTTGGAAATTGAAGAGGGCGCGACCATTTTCCTTACCAAGATAGAGAGAGAGAGAGAGATCAACGACACTCCGCTTGCTCTATCTTCAGCGCAAGAAAATTCAAATAAGAGAATTCAATTTCCTTTCTGCGTCTCTCACGCTCACTTTACCTCTTCGATTCCAGATTATCGGCTCCCAAATCACCTTCCCAATCCTCCAAAATGGTCAAATCCTCAACGAACCTCAGTTATACTGCATTATGTGGCCTACAAAAATGGCAGAATCAGCCAACAATTTTCTCGCCGCAACTTTTTATCTGTCGATTTTCAATTTCATTCTGAATATAAGCGTCATGAGATACAATCAAGTTCATAGGAAAAAGTGAGGATATTTTTTTCTCACTTTTTTTAAAGAAAAAAACACAAAAATATTTTTTTTTTTAGATTGCACTTTAAAATGTTGGAAAGATACCAGCAGATCGAGACATTCCAATCAACAAAAATGGTTTCGTATATTTTGAGTTGTGAATTAATTTCAATGATAATATATTCTGGAGGTGTGTGGCTTATGCGACAGAATCAAAAAGATATGGACTATGTGGTATATATCAATATCATTGTTTGGTTCTATGTGAGTCCTAGTATATAACATGAACATGAAGTCTTCTTCTCTTTATTGTAGACCCATCCAATAAGTTGTGCGCTTGTCCCGGTTCTTATCATCTTCTCATCTTGGAATCTGAAGCGACAACGTTCGGCGAAAATCAATACGATGACATATGGGAATAAAGAAACTGGCGAACAACACATTCAAAAGCTGCGGAATACATGGGCTTAATGTGAGATGTTGGATATAGATAACCTGCGTCTCATTTTTACATGGCATCCATTGAGAATCCAAAAAATCATCATGCTAAATTATTGTATATTTCGGTTACTTTGTATTTGCTTTTGAGGATTATTAATTTGGATTTTGAGATTGTGCCGTGAGTGAGGAGTGGGGGGGGGGGGTTCCGAGGCTACCAAAAAAGAATAGGAGTTCTCAGAGGTTTTACTGGGTTCCTGAGAGCTGACGAGGGTTTTAATAAGTGTTCAAAGGAACCCAAGGGTTCGAATGGTTTCTCAAGGATTCGAAAAGATTATTGACAGTTCCCAGAGGTTTTACAGGGTTCCTAAGAGCTCTCGAGGTTTCTCGTGGGTTCTCAAGACTTTCCAAGACTTCCAATATGTTCCAAAATGTTACCACAAAGTTCTAAGGGTTTCCTATGAGTTATCAAAAGTTCTTAAAAGTTCTCAAGGGTTCTTGACATTTCGGTGATTCTCAAGAGTTCCTATGGGTTCTAATAGGTTACAACAGGTTCTCAAAAGTTCCTGAGGGTTGAGGGTTACCAAAAAAGGATTACCAAGAGGTTCTAAGGGGTTTCTAGAAATTTCTAAGTATTATCCAGGGATTCTCGAGAATTCTCGAGGGTTCTAATGGTTTCTCAAAGGTTCCCAGGGTATCCTGAGAGTTTCCTAGGGTTTTCATAAGTTCTCAAGGGTACTCTGAGGTGCCCAGAGGTTCACAAGGGTTTTCGAGGGTCCTAAAAGATTTTAATTAATTACAGTTTTTTTTCCAGAGAGCAGAAAAAACTCGAAAATATCCCGTTGGATTGTGATAGTGTTGTAAATGGAACAGAGGATATACATCGGATATCCAAAGCAAAACAATGGAACTATCATTTTGATTATATTGAGCAAGAGTTGTTTGAGGCCAAAGATATGTGAGTTTCAGAGAGAAAAAATTTCTGTACTTTTGCTGGAAGTACTGAAAATTTTGGTTTAGTTATCTAGAAGCGCCTAGCAGGAGAAGTTACCCTACAGTCTAGTACATCATAAACTATAGTCTAGTATAATTTTGAGTTACCCTATAATCTACTACTATAAGATTAGATCAGTCACCCTACAGTCTAGTACATCAGTTGAGCATGGTGATTTGCGAAAATGCGCCACAAGATGTTGATTATCATCTGGAACACTATTAAAAGACATAAACCTCGTAAAAAATCAAACCTTGAAAAATACGTTTCAGACTTTTCATAAGAATGAATATTCATTTGGTAACATTGATAGTACGTCTTATATTTGTTCATCTCAATTCTAAAACGGTTTCAAAAATCCACCCTGTATATTTCCAGCTGCCCAATAATCGAAAAATACTTCACCTTTCCAAAAACCGCCCTCTCCACCGAAGAACACGAATATCCCCTGGCCTATGGTCTTGTTGTCTTCAAGAATATTGTTCAAGTCATCATGCAACTCAGCCTCTTCTATCAACCCCAACATCTCTTCTGTATTACGGTAGATCAAAACAGCCCAGAGATCTATAAACATGTTATAGAGAGTCTCCCAAAATGTTTTGAGAATATGAATGTTTTTGTGAGTTGAACTAGATTTCAATCTCGTTCGAGATAAAACTTTAATGATTTTCTAGATCGGTCATGAGTCAAAATGGGGGTCATTTGGTATCCTTCGAAATGTCTACAGTTGCTTCGATTGGTTGACAAAGTCCAAACATGACTGGAAATATTATCAATATTTATCTGGAACTGACCTACCCATGAGAACAAATCTAGAGATGGTTCGAATATTTAAAGCGCTCAACGGGTCGATTAACACAGATGTCAGTGCGTTTGAAACCAATCGATATAGAAATATGGAGGTAAAGAAGGGGCTATTTGAAAAGGAATGGTTTTAAGAAGACGAGACATATACATATCATTTTGTAGATCTTGACTCGCTGAACAAGAAGCAGTAATCAATTTTTGCTAACCACCACTCTGAAGCTCAGAATTGAGCCCCAAAGTCTGCTCAGAAAATTTTAATTTTCTTTTCCAATTTAAAGGGTTCTTAGGCATGAAAGAAAACCCTGGAGCATTCGGAACATTAAACTTCGTTAGATGGATAACCTTTCAGCTTAACTTGGAGTACACAAAATGATATAGGTCTCGTCGAAAAAGTTCATAATTTTCTCAAAAAATTCCACCCTTGGGAACTCTCGGGATTTTGAGTTTTTAGGAGAATTTTTACAAAAATGATAACTGATGCTCACTTTGCATTTCAAAACCTAAAAAAATGACAATTCATCCTATTAGAAGTAAAACAGATGTTCCAAGTTCCAAATATTTTGTAAGTCAAATTTTTTTGGAATGTATTTTCATTGTGTTACAAGTGATATTTGTCAAAAATGAATGTTCCAGGGTTTCTTTCCATGCCAGTAATTTAATGAAAAAATCAAACATTGAAAGAAAAAATTACCGTTTTCTGAGCGAACTTCGGGGCTCAATTGTGAGCGTCAATGAGACGGTTGACGAAAATTGATTACCAATACTTGTTCAGGGAATCAAGATCTACAAAATGATATATGTCGTGTTCTAGGGGACCTATAGTATAGCTTGTTCTAGGGAGTTCTACCACCTATGCCAATTTACAAGTCAAGTATGTCTGTTGTTCTACCCCGTGAGGCTGCTAACTACATCGTAGTTAGCCCACGAGTTCGTAAATTGCTCCAGTATTTGAGGAAGACCTGGATCCCTGATGAGTCATTCTGGTCAACAGTGTCTGGATCTCCTAAGCGTAAGACCCCTGATTTTTAAACACCCTCATCATATGACCCATTACAGTGCTCCCTGTGCCTGGTGCTATTCGAGTTCGAGATATTTTGTGGCTCCGCCAACATTTTCGAATGCGCCCGTCTGAGGTGAATACGGTTGAAGAGGTTGGAACATCGTATATTGGAAGATATCAGGTTTGGGCGTGGCAGAAGGATTGTTATGGAAAGATCAAGGATTTCTCGTGTGTGTTTGGTGTACAGGATATTGAGGAGATTGTGACGAGGCCCGAATTGGTGGCGCATAAGTTGTATTTGGAGTTTGAACCAGCCGCGTTTATGTGCTTGTTTAAGGTAGGGAAAAATATTTTTTGAAAATCTAAAATCTGGAAATACATGGTCATGTTTTAATTGGGTTATAAAAAATCGCCAAAAATTAATTTCTCGCAATTTATTCGAAATAAATTGAAACCTAAACTATTACTTAAAAACTATTTTTCACCGAAAACTTGAATTGAAGTTGTTAACTTCAAAATTTGGAACAGCTATCCTACAACCTAGCACAACATCCATTTTTTCAGTTACTACATACTAATTTTCCGATCAGTTTTATTTTTATAGTATAAAATTAGAGGCTAAAAATAATACCTAAAATTTATCAAGAAGATGTTGATCAGCATGAAAAAATCTATGAAATGACACAGGTCTTCACAAAAATGTCATTTTTGACAACACTTCCTTGTTGTTTTCCCAAACCTTGAAAAATACGTTTGAGAATTTTTCTAAATACTTAATCTGAATTTAATCCGGAACTCACGGAGCCCAGTTTCTTCAAAAACAAAGTCCTTTATTTTTCATTCCGAGCAAGTTATATTATTTTTATTCTGATGATGTATTTAGCAGGAATCCCAGTTTGTTTAAAAAAAAAAAAACTTCACCGACCACTATATAGAAATACTGGGCTCAAAACTACCTCAACGTGACTAAAGTTTGTGAAGCCAGAGGGTCATATAAAAGCCTTTATTTTCCAGGAAATTCGTCGTCGAACCCTCAACCCATCCCTCGACTTCACCGCCCAATCCTACTCCGAAATGCCCACCGTCGAACTTCTCAACGGCACCTCCATCACCCAACTGACCCATCCGAATTGGCTCATTCGAGACTCGTTCTACAATCCGGAACAAGAGGAGAATGATCGGACTACTATATGATGATACGGGTTTTAATAAAATTATTATGTATCTAACATAATTAATGATTCATCATAGTACATATTTATTATAATAATTGATCACTAGAAGAGGAAAAAAAGAAAAAGAAAAAGAAGAATTTAAAAAAAAAATGCATACTAATTATTGAAATCGCAAAAAAATATATGAATTTTGTTTTGCACTGTATGTATGCAGTTTGATTTTTGAACATTAACCTTCATGATCATTTTATACTATTTTTAAACTAAACTATTATAATAATTACCTAGTTTAGAAAATAATATATAACATAAATTAGTGATCTTTGAGATTTACTTACAACCTTCTGACTATGTTATATCACTTGTTTTCTTTTTGCTGAATCAATAAAATTTTAAGTAGGTACCTACACATCTAACTGCAAAACGCCGCGAATTTGAAATTTAATTTTTTTAAAAATAATTTTTTGTTTGGCGTTGTGCTCGTCATGAAAAAGTATACTTATTTCTCTCTAAAAATCTACAAATTTGCTTTTTTATGAAAAAAAAATGAAATTTTAAATTCGATGTATTTTTTGTTCAGCTTGAGAGTTCGCTGAAGATATGCGAAAAAAAAGCCAGACAAAGAAAAGTTCGCCAGAGTGAGGAATCGAACCCGCGTTGCTCATTTGGTAGATAAAGCTACTAACCACTTTACCACGGTGTACACATCTGGTAGTCGTCTTCATAAAAAACGCCGCGAATTTAAAATTTCATTGAACTTTTCGATAAAAAAGGAAAATTGTAGATTTTGAGATAGAAGTAAGGTGCAAATATCAATTGATGGATGACCTCTTATATTTTTTTCATGACATCTTCAACGCACAAAACATTTTAGAATTAAATTTCAAATTCGCGCCGTTTTGCATTAAGATGTTCAGGTACTCAAAGAAATACCGTAAAACGTAAAAACGTGATTTTACGACTGCCAAAAAGCGTAAAAAACCGTAAAATTTCGTAAAAATTGAGTTCATGTATGAAAACAGCAAACCGAAAAAGCATTAAAGAATTCAATTTTCAAAAAAAAAAATCACTCAATGTCTAACAGTCTTTATTCTTGGGAAACTTTTGAAAAAAATTAAAAATTTCCGTTTTTTCCTTGAAAAATTTTTGGAAAATGAACAAATTCATGGAAATTTTTTTAGGAAAAAAAAAATTAAGGCAAAGTTTTTCGTAAAAAACCTAAGCTGAAAAAACCGTAAACCTAAAAAAGGCCAGGTCTGTTTCAAACTCCCAGGATCTTGCTCAATGTGATCTGAATCTGAGTAATATATCCCAAGTGTGTCTGATGTTTTCCAGGGGTTCTATTTATTATACGTACTTATAAGAGAACTCAAAAACTGAAATTCTAGAACTAAGTAATTCATAAGCGGTGTTTAGGTCTCAGTTTACACTTTTGCCTTTCCAAAAGTGCTTTTTCTCATACTCATTTGTTGCGCAAAAGGGTCGTTACATAAAAATGCAAAAATGACACTTTTTAGCTATTTTTCTAAACCAGATTCTGATTACGTAACAAGCCCTTTTAACTGACATAAAGTCAGTTTTTTCGTGGTTTTTTGGTCAACTCAAATTCTTGTTCACCTTATTAGCTTCGTTTTTTTTCGCAAGTTTGTTTTTTTTTTGTGTGGTTGAATTTGAGGCCACTCACATTTCAAAAGTGCTATTTGCCGGATGCCGGAACTAGAAACATCTGTTTTGTCTAACAAGATGAATGGTCAATATGAAGTTTTGACAAGATTTATGTGATTTCATAGGTTTTAAAACGCAAAATGAGTTAAGAACCCTGTAAAATTCAAAATCAATGTTCTTTATTTTTTTGTACGTGAGTTGTTACAGGTTCCGAAGGGTTCCTAAAAAGGAAATTGTTTTTGCAAAGAAATATACCATTTTATAGATCTTGAAATGCTGATCAAGAGTCCGTGATTAGTTGTTGTCAACCGCTTTACACAATTTAGAAATATCTTGGTTTTCCAAGTTAAACTGGAAGATTATCAATTCAACGAAGTTTAATGTTCCGAATTTTTTCCAATCAAAATTCTTTTTTCTGGATTAGCGAAAATAAATGGAACTTTCTGAAAACTTCCTAAAACCCACTAGTCTTCAAATTTTTTCAGTAGATCAAAATAAACGCATTGCAAAACACACAATTTCACAAGGGCGTGGTGTGAAGCAACATCCCGTTGTTCATTTTTGCAAAATGGATACCCTAGTGAATAATTTTCAGACCTAAAGATCTAAAGTAAAGTACTGAAAATACAAAAAATTATTGAAAACTCATGTTGGTTTAACTTTTCCTTCTGAAAACATCTAGATAGTTTATTTTGCACGAAGATGAAAAATTAGAGAACTTCTAGCAAAGTTTTATATTTTCTATTGCCACAAAAAGAAATAAAAAACTGACGGAAGAAAATAATAATAAAACACGTGAAAATATTTCATTTTCATTCCGTTTTCTTTGTTTTTTCCAGCATATATCTTTATATATTTCCGGGTTTTGAAGCTTACAGTCTGCCTGATAATGAGATTTTTTTACCCTTAATTAGGTAGATATAGTTAGGTCCAAGCCTTCAAAACTGCTTCTATACAGGGAGTTGTTTACCCACTCTAAACTTCAGCAAAAATGAACAACAGGAGATTGATCAGCGTTCAAAAAAAAATTTTTTCTAATATATTTTTACAGGGTTCTTAAAGGTTCCCCTACAAAATGAAAAAAATCTAGAACCCTCTTCCTTTGAACATGTCTAGTCTAGTTTCTTGTCAGTTCAAAGGTCATATGTACATATAATACTTCTCAGATTTTCCTTTTTTCCTTTTCTACTTATCAATTATTCTATTCATGCCTGCCCTTCTGAACACATTCTCCTTTTCCCTCATCTCCTCATTTTTCCAAAACTCTGCCTCAAACAAAAAAAACTTATAAAAGTCTCATATTACAACATCTCAATGCCACAAGATTAAATAGTTCTTTTTTTTTCAAAATTTTCTATAGTTGACTTGACTATGATCAAAGCACATCGAAGTAACTTGAGAATCATAGGCTGGGCTAGACAGTATTTTTCAACTTTTATTTTTATCTTCGCCTGAAGTGGCTAAGTGGAGATCTTTTCTGCCTATAAGCCAGAAGGTTGGGGGTTCGAACCCGGATAGGTGAAACTTGTTTTTTTTTTCTTTGATTAAGAGCTAGGAGATAGGAACCTGAACTTTTAATGAAACCAAGTCGACCTTCCTGATCACGATCATGTGGTCCGAATTTCCAAAAAACTTATCAGAAAGAAGTTTTGAGCCTTTGAAATATGTAGACCAGGTTTTTCGAAACTATTGAATTTCTTATGAGCTGAGCATGGTATATTAATTTTTCTTGTTAGCATAATGAAACTAACCAAAAGTTGATTTGTAAAAAAATCACGGTTCACGGTTCAATCACGGAATGTGGTGTTTATTGTCAGCTACAGTAATTTCAATGTTAATACAACCTTTTATGAACCTTTTAAAAACGAATAATATTTCAAATTTTCAAGCCGATTCCGTTCCTCAACGAATAGATTTGCATTGGAGCACACTTGATCACGTGACCTAGGAATACAACTTTTCAAATTTCCCGTGAAAAAAAAAAAACCGCGTATGCTCAACTCAGAAAGAACCTTTAAAACTGCCTAAAACCCAGAAATGTGTGACAGTTTCAAAAAAAAATAAAAATAAAAAGGCTACTTTGGTAACTCAGGAAGATTTTGATATGTGCAAAATCGATTGTGCATCAAATTTGTTATTGAATGGTATAAAGTTGATGGCTCATAACTTTTTTCTGGGGGGTTTTTTGAGAAATTTGAACATCAGGATCATGATCAGGAGGGTCGATTTGACATATACCGACTTTTTGTCAAAAAAATTCACACAGCCGGGTTCTAACCCCTTTCCTTCTGGTTTATAGGTATATCAAAAATAGCAAGCTTGCTCTATTGATAACCTGTGTGCTCTGGAACATTACTCATACATTTTCTAGAGTTCAAACAATCATCAAAACCACAGAATATATTTTTGGTGTCAGATTTTTCAATTAACTCAAATGCCCTTTTCTATTGTTTACTCTCTTTCATCTCATTCTTTTCGCGTTTTTCTAATAAGTGCTTTTATTTGTGAGTTATTACGTAGGGATATATCGAATTTCTTGAAATTTTTTGGAGCATTTGATTTCAACTACTTTCTTTATTCAATGACATAATTTCCAGATGGAAGAAAATTGCGCTTCTGATGAAGAAATGCAACTTCAAACATCGATTCTTCTACGATCCAATGTTGTATTTATGTCGATTTTCGCGTTTTTGACTTTTTATCTTAGCTATCGAGCATTTATGATACTCAAAATTGGAGCGGTTTTTCATAGTTCAACGAGGATTTTGTTGTTCACCGGACTGGCTTTTGTCAATGTTCATGAGATGACGTTTTTCTATTTGCAGGTAGGACATGGGGGTTCCAAAAACCGAAGAGGTCATTCGAACGAGCAGCCGACATTTGACACGTTTGGCTGTATGCTATGTTTTGTGTGTGTCGTAAGAAAAATTTTCAAATCAACATGTCCCTTTAAACTGTTACTGTACTTTTATGGTGTTTGATACGATTAAAAAAAACCTGTCAAAACACGAAAAAAGTACAGTAACAATTTAAAGGGACATGTCGATTTTTCAATTCAATGTTTTTTTTTTTTTTGAAAAACAAGAGAAATCGAAAAGAAATACAGTAGTGAGATATGCATGGTGTGTTATAAGAAAATGTTTTTGCAAAAATCGGCATGTCCCTTTGAATTGTTACTGTACCTTTTTGGTGTTTGGACCAAAAAAGATAAAAAACCTGTCAAAACACAGAAAAAAATACAGTTAAATATTTTTTCAAAAGCAAAAAAAGATACAGTAGTTAGATATGCAGGATATGTTTCAAGAATATTTTTTTGTTAAAAGTCGGCATGTTCCTTTAAATCATTATTGTAGTTCTTTTTAATGTCTAGTCAAAAAAAGAGAAAAAATCTGTCCAAACACAAAAAAATACAGTTACAATTCAAAGGGACGTGTCGATTTTTAATAAAAACAATATTTTTAATCATCACGTTCCTTTAAATCGTTACTGTAGTTTTAGGTTTTTTAGAATCAAGAAAATCTCAAAAAAGTTTTTCTAAGCTTTTTTTTAATTGCCAATATTTGCCAAAGTTCAAAAGATCAACAAGTATTTTTTGTATTTAAAGTTGTTGAACTTTTTTTTCAAACAACTTTGAAAAACTGCCAATTCTTCAAAATGTTGATCTTTTAATCTTTGTCCATCCAATCATTCTTCAAATTTAATTCGTCATGGGCGGTTTTTGATTAAAAAGGAATGTTGAAATTGCCCTTCAAAATATACGTTTCAATTTCAAATAAAAAATGACGAGGTTTTTTGGATTTTGGTTATTGAGAGGTGTTGAATGTTTTTTGGAAAACAAACAAGAGTACTGTAGTTAAAGGCGCACGAGACTCAATATCGATCCTGTACATATGTACCTATTTCCAGATAATCACACTTTATCGAAGTTTCGCATTAGCTGACGACAAATGCAAAATAATGAGGACAACGAAAGAATGTCGCGCACAAAACCATGTTTTGATATTTGGTCTGTCTGGTATCACATTCACCCAATCTGCATTGAGCATGGAACGATTGATAGCTACGATTATACCAGAAACATACTCAAAATTAAGAAAATGGCCAGGTGTAGCATTGTCAGTTCTAGTGGTAGGTTTGGAAAAAAAAGAAAACAGCTAGAGTTATTATCAATAGAGCGAACTTGTAGCATTTTAGATCTGAAGACATGAGAACGACTGAGTGGCTCAGAGGTGAACTATCGTGCCTATAAGCCAAAAGGTTGGGTGTTCGAATCCGGATGGGTGCAATTTTTTTTTTATTTTTTTTTTTTTCTTTCTTCGCCAGGTTTTCAATAAGACCAGAAAAAATGTGCTAAAAATATACAGGGGAAGATTCTCAGGTCGGTTTTTAATGCGATGTGAGATGTCACACACAAAAAAAGTTCACCCAACCTTCTAGATTATAAGTAGAATAGTTCACAGACGTTCTCATGCCCTTAAAATTAGAGCAAAAACGTTGCAAGTTTGCTCTATTGATAGAACCTCAAAATATTTTTCCAGGTTCTGTGCAGTGCGGCTGCTCCATTTATCATCGTATGGGGTGACACATATCAAGACAAAGTGCCCAACTGCTTCTTCTTCCCATCACAATCTAGTGATCGTGCCAACGCGTTCCTCGTCGTTCTCACTATTCTCGTGTTCTTCAGCATCTTCCTCAATCTCATTATCATTTCGGTGAACAAAAATCTCGAGATGAAAACGCGTTATCAAGTGGAACAAAGATATCAGAAGCGAGAGGCGTTGATATCGACGCGAATTGTTTGTTGTATCGCCACGGCGCAGTTCTTCGCGTTGGCTTTCTATTCGTGTAGTGTGTTGGCGATTCGATTGAGTAAAAGGGATATTGACAAATCGATTTATCATAATATTGTGTGGTGGGCATATGTGAGTTGAACATGGGGAGAAGGAGGGGTTATAGGGGTGTCAGGAGGGCTTAGAAGATTCTCAAGGGTTTCCAAGGATGCTCAAGGATTCTCAAAGGTTCCGGAGGGTTCGCAGGTATTTACAAGGGTTTATGAATGTTCTCAAAGATTCCAAAGGATTCTCGAAGGTTTTTAATGGATTCAAAATAGTTATCGAGGATTCTCAAAGGCTCCTATGGATCACCATAGGTTCCCTAAGGTTCTAGAAAGTTCTCAAGGGTTCTCAAGAGTTCTCTAAGGTTTTTAAAGGTTCTCAAGGGTTCTCTAAGGTTTTCAAAGGTTCCCAAGGGTACCTTAAGGTTCTATGAGGTTCTCAACGGTTCCCAATGATTTCCAATAGTTGCCAGGAGGTATCAGAAGGTTCTCAAGAGTTCTCAGAGGTTCTCA
Source organism: Caenorhabditis sp. 38 MB-2015 (assembly GCA_900536415.3). NCBI lineage: Eukaryota > Metazoa > Nematoda > Chromadorea > Rhabditida > Rhabditidae > Caenorhabditis > Caenorhabditis quiockensis. Next base: position 49,253 of record LR549022.1, on the reverse strand, counting down.
GGGGTTTTAGCACGTTCTCGGGGGTTCTCAAAGGTTCTCAAAGCTTTTCTAAAGTTCTAGAATATTCTCTGGGTGGTTCCCAAGGGTTAAAAGGGGTTCTCAAGGGTTCCTGAGGATTCTCAGGGGTTTTAGTAGGTTCTCGGGGGTTCTTAAAGGTTCCCGATGATTTTCAAAGGTTCCCAATGATTTCTAAGGGTTCTCAAGAGTTCTAAGAGGTTCTCAAGGGTTCTTAAGGGTTCTCAAGGGTTCCCAAGGGTTTCTATGGATTCCCAGGGGTTTTAGTGGGTTCTCAGGCGTTCTCATGGATTCTCAAGGGCTTCCAGAGATTATCGAAGGCTCCTGATGATTTTCAAGGGCTCCCATGGATTCTCAAGGCTTGACAAAGGTTCTAAAAACTTCCCGAAGGTTCCCAAGAGTTCCCAAGAGTTTCCAAAGGTGACCGAGGTAAAGGTTCCACCCCTCAAAGAAAAAATCCTCAGAAACTCAGGAAAAAAGTCCTTAGCTTTGGTTGTAAAAGTATTTTTTTCATAATAAATATGTTCAAACCGAAAAATTGATAGAGATCGAAAAATTTTGCTCAAATCGAGCAGTTCACTGGTTTTCAAGAGATTTCACAAAGGTTCTCAAGCACTCCTAAAGGTTCTGAAGGATTCCTCATGATTCTAGAAGATTCTCTGTGGGTTCCCAATGGTTTCCAAGGATTCTCAAAGCTCCCCAACCCATTTCTACCCCCAAATCTCAATTTCCAGACCGTCCCCCTTGCCGCTGTCGCACTTCCCGCTCTCCTCATCCACCGTATCAATCAAACTGGACGTTGGCGCAAAAAAGTGATCAATAAAATAACGAACTTAACTGAAACCCAAGAAGAACATATAGAATCACTGAAACAACTATGGAGATGAATAAATAAATAATGAAACATTTTATTTTAGCAACCCGTGATTTGTAAATTATTAAAGAGCAGTATCATATATAACTATAGAGTTCAGAAAAATTTCCTGATCTTTGTCATTAGATGGGATTTAACACATAGAAGTGCTGGAATAACAACGAGTCCATGGATCAGCGAAAATGTCACGCATAAGGTCAAAGAGGCGGCGAACATTTTGGCCATATAGAGCTCCATAAAACCAAGAGGTAATGCACAGAAATCCGTAGAGAGGCCGGCTTGAATCACAGGAAATCCAACACTAGACAAGGCAAATGTCAAACTGCAAAAAATATTATCGATTTTTTGGGTGAATGAAATTGAGAGAGAGAGGTACCTTTTTCTGAACGCTGCATTTTTTTCCTCTGTTGGTGTTGGTTTTTTGGGTGTTTCAACGAGGTCAGAAACAGTGATATGAGTTGGTGAATGGTGAGCTCTGCCATTTTTAGAACCTGAAAAATAATTTGATAATTAGAGTTATTGGAGAGGAAAGGTACAGTTATCAATAGAGCGAACTTGCAGAAACGGTGTTGCTTTAAAGGCATGGTGGCTCAGTAGTGAGCTGTTCTGCCTATAAGCCACAAGGTTGGAGTTCGAACCCCGGCTGGGTCGTTAATTTTTTTTTTTGATGAAGAGCTAGGAGATAGAAAACTGAACTTTTTATAAAAATTTGTGTATATACCAAATCGACCCTCCTGATCACGATAATGTTGTCCGAATTTCCCAAAAACTTCGAAATATCTTTAATTTTTTTTTGTTGATATTTTTAGGCTTCAGAAAATAACTGCTAACTCTCCAGCAAAAAAAATTGCTACCCAGGCGGGATTCGAACACTCGACCTAATGGCTTATAAGCGGAGAAGGTCACTACTGAGCCATTCAGCCTACAAGGAGGGCAACGATCAAAATCGATACTTTTGAAGCTCAATTTTCAGCACCACAGAAGAGTTGAACTGGATCTTTATTAGCATATTAAGATCTACAACATGACACAGTTTTTTTTTTTTTTTTGAAAATGTCCGTAATGGTCTTCCTTCTCTAACTGACCCGAGCTTTTTTACTAAAAAGAACAAAAAATAATTTTTTTTTAAACGGGTAAGTCAAATCGAGCTCTCATATCTTCTCTTATTATTCCAACAAAAAACCGTACTTTTTGATGCTCAATTTCTGTCTTACCAAAAAAGATGTGCAAAATTTGATAAATGGATATTTTTCAGCGTGTCAATATCTACAAAATGACATAAATATGATATTTTTTGAAAAAGTCAGGGAAGGTCAAAAAATCATTCAAAGTAAGCATCCATTCCAATAACTACCGTACTATATAGTTTAAAGGAACACAACGATTTCAGTTTCCCACAAGATAAATTATTTACTCACTGTAAGACCTCTGCTTCCTATAAAACTTGTAAACAAACTCACTAGCCGCATAGAAATGGAACGTGACATGTGCCGGTATATCAACACTAAATCCAATGCACATAATCGCAATCGACATGATAACAGGGTCCAATGTAACACCGAAAAGCGATAGATATCCAAAAACACCAATCGATGTTACCAAAATTGCGATTGATACGACAGCAACGGTAAAGACATCAGCGATGAAGAGGAAACAGACAAGGCAAACAAAGACAAATGTGGCCAATGTGGTTTGCCACGTGATTGTTGGGATCGTATCAAGCATATCCAAGAAGAACCCATCTTCAGAGAAGACAGTGGCATTGAAGTCACTGAAAGAAGAAGAAAAAAATTTTTTGAGGTACCGCAACGCGACCGTGTCGCGGCGGTCCACCTACTCTTTAAAATCTTCTACTGTTCTTCTCCAACTCTTCAACAACTCTCCTCTGTTGAGCCAATCTTTCAACTCTTTTCCATGAAATCCTGTTGTGAACATAAATTTGGATACAGTCTTAGGATCTGTGGTATTATCGATTTTTATGAATCCTCTCCAGAATCGGTATTCTGACCAATTTAAGAAGGCTTCAATATCCATATTTTCGCCGTCGAATTCTTCAGAGAGATCGTTTCGAAATTGAACAAAGTCGCTGGAAAAAAAACTCTAGGTAAGAAGTATCCGAATTCTAAAGTCACTTACTTCACAAAAAATTTGGTGCTCTCATTTCCGATTGCTCCAGGCATGCTCTCCAGTTTTATCCGCAACTCATTCAATTTTTCAATATTTGAGGAATTTGTCAAATCGCCTGGATTATTGACAACCACAGTAACCGGTGTGTAGTACGGTACAACTTTCTCATTTCGAATCTCATTGAGTCGGAGCATTGGTGAATCTTTTAAGAAGAATTTAGAAGGTCGGAGCTCCACGTGAAGTTGACATAAGCCCTGCAAAAGTGTATTTTTATGATGGAGCTCACTTTGAGCTTATGACTTACCAAAATAGCAAAACCGATAAAAACACACCAAACAAGCACAATTGTTGTTGATACGAATACATTGGATATGAAATCAACGTAGCCGCGGAATAATTTCGAAACAACCGCAGTGATTTTCGCCTGGACTCGTTTTGTTCGATCACTGACATCTTCGGTTTTGGTGTCGGCGAGGAGAGTCATACAGGCGGTGTAGAATGTGGCTGAAAACGAATAGGAAAGTGCGGATTAGAGAAAAAAAACATATTTCATGTCAATTCGTGTAGTTTCACGTTTTTTACGTCATTTTGTGTTTTTTTTTTCAATTTGGAGGTTCCACAACTTTTAAAGTCAATTCACGTCAATTTTTGCGTTTGAAAAGAAAAAATCACGTCATTTAACGTTATTTCATGTCATTTCTTGTCATTTCACGTCATTTAACGTTATTTCATGTCATTTCTTGTCATTTCACGTCATTTCACGTTATTTCACGTCATTCCACGATTTTTAAACACATTTTCGCAAATTTTGGATTAAAAAAGATGAAATAACGCAAAAATACGAGAAATGACAAAAAATGACGAAAAATACGAGAAATGACAAAAAATGACGAAAAATACGAGAAATGAAAAAAAAATGACGAAAAATACGGGAAATGTGACGAAAAATGAAGAAAATGAAACTCGTGAAAGTCGAGAAAACACCCAAAAATACGAGAAATGATGAAAAATACGTGAGATGACAGAAAAATACTTGAAATGACAGAAAACACGAGAAATGACAAAAAATACGTGAAATGTAGAAAAATTAAAAATCGTGAATATGGTACATTACCCTAAAATACGAGAAATGATGAAAAATACGTGAAATTACACAAAATTACGAGAAATGACAAGAAATACGCGAAATGACAAAAAATACGTGAAATGTAAAAAATATTAGACTCATGAAAATCAAAAAATCCCCGAATATACGAGAAATTACATAAAAATACGTGATATGACGTGCAAACACATGAAAATTAACTAACCTTGATAAAACATGTCCATAAAAATGGCGGCAGCATTTCCATAACAGAAAATTCGAATCTCCGGAGGCGACGTCAATGCTCCCACAGTAAATGCGAGAATATTAGTCAACGCTGATATGGTGATAGCCGGCCCAGTTTCCACGAGAACCTCTCCCATCATATGCTCTTTCAATGACTTATCCATCGATGAAGTTCTCCACGATTCCAATCGATTCCATGCATGTAACATGAGGAATGAGTCATCGACACTTATAGCTAATACGAGGAACGGGGTGATACACATGATTGGACTGAATGTGACGCCGCAGAAGAAGAGGATTCCCATGGCGGTGCCGCATGCCATGAAGGGAGTGATACATGCGATGATGGATAGGGCCACCTTGTTGAATGTGGGTTTCTGTGAGTAGAGATACACTGAACTGAGCATTGTTGTAACTGTGCAAAACGTTGACATAATCGCGAAACCTATCACAAGGAATGGTTGAAGTGACATTCCAGCTCGCACAATTTCCGTTTCGATAACTGTTTGTGACATGATTTCCACACTTATCAAGTCACTTTTGAAATCCTTCACAAAATAATCTCTCACATCCAACTCCCATTTCTTAACCATCTTCGTCGTCCAATCACTATATCTTTCAGCTCGGAAATACAACACAATCAAGGTGGATGACTCCAAATGCTGGCCATCAGTGTCTAAGGTGATACCAAAGAAATTTGGCTGAAATTAGGTAAAGGTCAAAATCTATGGAACTTTTTCGACTTACAATGAGACTAAACTTGACACCAAAAAAGTTAGCAGTTGGGTAAGATAAATCAATACGATTTGATATGGCATCAGTGTTGTTAGCAGCAAGAACTTGGAGACCATTCTGAAAATGTTAAAATTTCAGACTTTCAAGCGAGCACCCGACAATTGACTGGTATTGCTGCTTGCTATGTTTTCTGTCTAGACTCTCTCAATAACCAGTAGTCTCTCTCTCAATCATAATGATTGTTTTCTCTGTTTCTCTAACACTCTCACCTCTCGCTGTACATTTCGTTTTTTTCAGCGAAAATTTCAGTTTTAAAAATGTACATGTTTGCTCTAATGAAATTTAAAATTTCCTTGATTTGAAAACTCGCGAAAAATACGTTTTAACGTGTGAATATATGAGTCTTTTTCAATTAAAAATTTGATTTCTACTTTTTTGTTGGCCTAAGAACATATTGAAAGAATTTTTTCAATCTTCAGAAATTTGGTGGGTTTTGGAGGTCTTATATGTATGTACACCATGAGAATTAAATTTTTTGTAGGTCAATGAAAATATCACCCATAATACACGGTGATTTAAAATATCAAGGGGGCTGCCAAGCGATACAGAAGAGAGCGCAGAGAAAAAAATGTGTTTTGTGTGATCTTCATGTTCCTTAAAATTGTGAGTCTAGGATTTGTTTTTGAGAAACCTGTTTAAACCGACAGAAACTCAGGTACATTTTCTTGAAACCGAGTTAAAAATTGTTGAATACCTTTTCTAACATGAATTATATTTTGAACTCAACAAATATGATTGATATTAATTTTCGAATTGCTAGACCCACAATTTTTCTGGTAGATAAAAGAGCCTTTATTCTCTACTTCTCAGCACTCTCTCTGTATCAGATGACAGCCTTAAATCACCGTGAATATATTTAGAGCCAAATAGAAAACACTCAGGTGGCTATTTTCAACAGAGCGAACATCAGCTACTGAACAAAAAAATCGGAGAGGTCGTTCGAAAGAGTAGCCGACGGTTCACGGGTAATGCGGATAGCTACATTTTGTATCTGCGCTCTCTCAAGAACGAGTAGACTCTCTTTTTCAGCAAAACCTTTAGTTTTGAAAATTTGCATATTCGCTCTAGCGAATTCTCCATTTTTTTTAACCAGCGAAAAATTACGTTTCAACGTGGGAGTATATAGTTTCTATCTGATTAATGATTTGCTTTCATGAACTCTTCTTTTAAAAAAACATGTTGAAAGGTTTTTTTGCAATGTTCAGAATCATAGTGTGATTCTGAATTTTCATATTTTCACCTCGAGAATCACATTTTTCGTGGGGCAATTAGAAATTTCACGCATAGTATAGAGCCAAAGAGAAAACTGTCAGGTGTCTATTATCAACAGAGCGAACTTGTACTACTTATTTTTCAAAAATAGGAAAAGTCGTTTAAACCAGCAGTCGACAGTTCACGGGTTTTGCTGCTTGCTATGTCTTGTGTCTGCACTCTCTCTCAAGCATCGTTTCTCTTCCGTCTCTTCTGTGATTTTTTCGTTTTTTTCTCTGCGTCTATTACCTATCTTTCAATCAGTGAATTTCCTTTTTTTTCAGATAAATTATATTTGTTGAAAATGTATAAGTTCGCTCTATTAAAATTCCCATTTTTTTTCTAATTTCAAAACCCGACAAAAATACGTTTCAAAGTGGAAATATATCATTTTTGTTCGATTGAAAAGTCGCTTCCACAACTTTCATGTTCGATTAATTTTAGCATTTGAAAATCAACATTTTAATTCGCATTTTCGAAATTCAATTTTTAAAAAACTCACATAATACTGGATAACCGGCTCATTAGCCTGACAGAATCCCCGACAAAACTCATTGAAATTCTTCTCAACACCCGATGTATTTATTTTAAAATTCGTCGAGATGAAATCAGCCACATTGACCACTTCCTTCAATCGATGATCTTCTAATAGATTACCGTCTTTCATATCTTTTGCGCGGATAAGAACACCCATAGTGATTCCAGGTCCATCGGAATCGAGAAATTGTTGAAATGTTTTGAACTCGTATCGAGACATGGAATCGTCCATGGCGTAGCCATCAATAGCACTCACTTTTCTAAAAGAAAAGGTTTGAAAATTAGTTTGAAATGAAAACTTGTGTATGTACTAAATCGACCCTCCTGATCACGATCCTGATGTTCAAATTTCCGGGAAAAAAAGTTATGAAACCTTTTCGGTTTTTCAGAATTATTGAAAATCTTAAATTAATTTATTTTGTTTGAAAAAAACATGAAATAAGAGGTATTGTTAATCCATCCAGGTCATCCAACGAAAAGTAGATCAAATTTTGAAAAGTTTCAAATTCTCTCAATTTCACCATCTATTTCGTCGGCTCAAACTACATATACGCTTTCTCGTTGGATGACCTGGTTGGATGAAAAAAAAATGATTTTTTGATATTTCGGGAAAAGTAAAAAGAATCTGGGTTTTAAAATGGACTGCTGGATCAATTTCGCATTGAATTTGCTATTATATGTGCATAAAAATGTTCACTGGATTACAGTAAGCTTGTTGTTCGCTTCGAGATATTTCTGGAAAATTTTGTGTGCCTTTAATTTTTCTAATAGTTTTTCAAAAATCGCTGCCATCGGACTACAGTACTTTCATTTTTCCTACTCGAAAATAAGCTTTCCGGAATAATGAAACTATGAAATAAAAAGTTTCCTAGGGTAGTTTTACACGTAGTATTTAAATTTGATATTGAAATTTCAATTTAATCTCATTTTCAGAGCAAAAAATTATAGATTATCAATAGAGCGCATGTTACCGATCTGTGAAAGGCTTATATATCTCAAAGAAAACAACTAGGTTACTGTAAGCTAGTGAAAAAGATATTTGAATATTTTTCTCATTAAAGGTTTGCCTGAAACCGAAAAAATGTGTGTAATTTTTCAAAAAAAAAAAACAAAAAACTTTTTAGCATGCGACAATTTTCAGTTTTTTTTTTTAATATTCAGTTAGATTATAAATTGAGTTTCAAAATGTGCGGGATCAATTTTGCTATAAATTTCTATTAAGTGGACGAAAAAAATGAGGAAAAAAAAATTCAAACGTCTTTCTCTCTGACTCACAGTAATCGTGTTGCTCGTTTCGAGATATCTCTGAAAAATGTTGTGCGCCTTTAACTTTTCTTTCATTTGTTTCAAGGAACATTCAACTTTTGAAAAATATCTTGAAGCGAACAACAAGAGTACTGTAAGCTAGCGAAAAAGATATTTGAATTTTTTTCTCATTTTGATGCCAAATTTTTGAAAACAACTGGAAATTAAAAAAAATACTAGAACTTTTCGGTGTGGTAAGATGTTTACTTGAGTTTTAAAATGTGCAAAATCGATTTTGCGTCAAATTTGTAACCGATTTATGTAAGCAAACACCCAGAAAAAAAAATTGAGAATAAGAAAATAAGTAAAATTTGAAGACTCCCAACTTTTTTCCGAGACGTCTATGAGAAATTTAACCATTAGGATCGTGATCAGGAGGGTTGATTTGGTATATACACAAGTTTAACCCTTATTCACTCACTCAGTACATGCCAATTTAATCGTCATAATGGCCGACAATGCCAAACACAAAAATATAGTCCATTTCGGCCATCTCGCCACCACCACACCAATCTTATAGCTCACACAACTCCATATCCTTGTCACTCTCGACGTCTCCGCTGTGCCCATTTCAACCTGAAAAAGTTTAGTCAAGGTTATTAAGACGAGAAAAAATGTGACTAAACTGAACCAAGGACAGGACACGGTGTAGGATACGAAAACAACAAAATGACCAAAAAAAATGGGGTTGATTGGTATACTAAAATGTATATATGTGACCGTAAGAAACCGGTATTTTGACGCTTTTTGGCGGGTGATGTCATTTTTGTTTAAATTTTGAAAAATAAATAGTTTTCAGAATTTTTTAAAACCTAGAAAGAATTGTAATTTCAAAAATTACTGTACATTTCAAGGGTCATTACGATGAGAGATGCCATGTCCTTTAAAAGTTCATGAATTATACCAAAAGGAATCCTTCTTTTCTTGCAATTTCTCGTAACTTATGTCATTTTACGTAATTTTATGTTTCTCATGTTACGTAGAATGTTAAAAATATGAAAGTTTGCTAAAACTGTGAAATAGTGTGAAAAAACGTGAAACGACGTGAAAATACGTGAAATGGCGTGAAAATGCGTTTTTAACGTGAAAATACGTAAAATGACGTGAAAAAACGTGAAATCACTTGTAAATACAAGATTTAACGTGAAACTACGTAAAAACGTGGAAATGAGTGGAAATACGTGGAAAATGTGAAATACCGAGTAATGATTGACGTTTTTGACGTGAAGTAACGTGAAAATGCGTTTAATCAGTTTGAAAACGTGAAATGACGTGAAAAGGCAAGAAATAACGTGAAATAGCTTGAAATGACAAACCAGAGAAGTACTTTGTAGTTATCAAAAATAGAAAAAAAAACCGGTTAAGAAGGAACGAAATACTTTGTCACATGTTTTTTTTCTGTCTAATCTGAAACATGATTGATACAGTACGCTCTATTGATAACATTATTTTTCTCTAGTTAGGCTATAGGAACCTATTGTTTTATCCCGTTTTTTTGTGGAAAATTCTAGGCCTCTATCTTTGAGCAACCAAAAAAGAAAAGAAAAAAATTCTGCCCCAGTGCGGCATCGAACCCCTAACCTCTCGCTTGTGCACAGGCAAATTGCGACCGGTCTGTATCGGCATGATTTTCAACGCTGTTTTTCCGGTCAATTTTCAGCCGGTATTCGACCTATAACCGCCCGGTTTCCACTATTTTTGATGGTATTCGGTCGGTTACCGATCCGTATTAGACCGGTTTTTCACTCTTAGCCACCGGTCGAATACGGATCGGTAACCGACCGAATTCCATCAAAAAACAGTAAAAACCGGCCGGTTACAGACCGATTACCGGTCGAGAATTGACCGGAAAAACAGCGTTGAAAACCGTTCAGATACCGACCGGTCGCAATTTGCCTGTGTGAGATTAACACGCTGACACTGCGCTAAGCTCTACGATAACAACGCGAGGTTATTCTCATATATTTTTTCCGTGAATCAAAAAACATTTTTTATATCACAACAAAGCTTACAACTCAAACCAGTTTTTCGTAAATAAGCGAAAACTGTTCGTTTTTGAAACTAATAAAAAAATAACGAAAAAGTGTAAAAGAAAACAGTATAAGGTTTTGACCTTCCAAAAAAAATTCCAAATGTTTTCTTCGTCGAATTTCTTCGCCCCGATGTTTGACCAATTCCGGTTTTCATTTTTTTTTCCAGTCACCGCAAAAAAACCACGAGAAACATTTTATTTGAAAACAAAATAAATGACTTTTTCGATCTCTGTAGTCTGTAAGTATACTGTAGTCATTAATTTATATCAAAGTTTATAACATAAACGTATGATCGACTAATTAATTTTTAAATGATGTGATTTATTTTTTGGTTGGTCTAGCCAATAACATTACGACATGTTTTTAAGACGGTGGTGGGAATGAATTATTTTGAAACAAACAGGATCGAAACATGTGAAATTTAAATGGTGTTTTTCAGTTGGGGAGTACTGTAGAAGATCGAACATTGAGAGGAACAGAAGAGAAATGGTGCATCAGAAAGATCGCAAGTGGACGACCGGCGGCCGCTCATAACATAGCAAGCAGCCAAAAGTGCTCAAATGTCGGCTACTCGTTTGAAAAACCTTTCTGGTTTTCGGAGAAACAAAGTGGAGTCAGTGGGTGAAGTTAGCTCCATAGAGACTTCCATTTCTTTAACTTATCCTAGTTTCAACCAAAGTTGATCCCCACTATTCAGGTTTCAAAAAATAGCTAGTTAAGGATCACATAACTATCCCAAAAAAATATTTTTTTTTCACGTGAACTCAGGATCTACTCTAAATTTAGTTTAGGGGTGTCTTTCAGAATTGCATCGAGTTTTTCATTGGCTGACCGTCCTACTGTAGATAAGATGAACTATCCTCAATTGAATCACGTGTAATCTTTTCTTTACATGTTCTTTGACATCGAAGAAGTTAGTCATATTCGACAAATTAATAAGGAATTTTTTCGTCTTTGAAAAAACACACCTTATCCAGTTAAATGATGTGAACCTTAGTTTTTAGAAGGCAGAAACAGAAAATTTTTCAGTTTTTCTATGATAAGACCTTTTGGATTTCAATACAAATTGTTTTTCAGTGACCAAGGAAGTTATTTTATAACATGTATCTTTTACATTATTTTTAAATTTACATTTAAAGAAAGGGAAGGGGAGAAATTTACAAATTTACATTTCTACCCCCCATTTTAAGGGGGGGGGAGGGGGCAAAGGGAAAAAATAGGTATACTTTTTATTTAAAAAAAAAAGAGCACCCTCGGAATAATAAAACCTCCAAGGGAATTTTTACCGAAAAGCCTGGTATTCGAGAAATTTTAAGTCAAAGTTGAAAATTCCACGTACTATACGTTCATAAAATGATACGTGGAATTTTCAACTTTGCTCTTTCTTTCAAGATTCACTTATTTTTCCCTTTTACCCCCTTTTCCCCTTTTAATTGTGTGAAGCAGAGTTTCTTATCGGACGTACATGTAGCAGGTTCGAAAAATCTTGAAATTCACCGCGCAGAACTACAAAAACCTGATCTTAAAAATTTCTGAGAATTGTTGAAAAAAATGAAACCAGTTTTGACAAGAGGAGTTGTTTAGGATACTGACCTTCCAATGTTTTCAGGAAGCTGATAATTAGGCTCAAAGTGTGCTCATACATTTTGAAACAAGTCTTCAAATTTAAAGATTTTCAGTGATACGAGAACACTGAAAAGTTATTTCACATGAGATGGAAACACTCTACTTTAGAACCTGAAAAAACACAGGGAACACAAATTAATTCACTCTAATTTCATGTGAACACATCCTAATTTGATAAGGTTTTTTTTCAAGATTTTTCAGTTATTTCCAGTTTTCTCGCCCCTCATTATATGTAAATACCTTGAAAAAACAATGAAAAAACAATAGGTTCATTTCACCTGTCAACTTTCAAAAAACATGAATCATGGAACCCACGAAAAAATAAGGTTCTGCTTCTCCTTGTTGACATTTCCCCACAATGACAAAATCCGTTCTATTTTAAGAATAGTGCCTGGGAGACGACACAAAAAGTACATCAACACTTGGTTTTCCAGATGATTGGATTTTCGCTTGTTTATCGAACATTCCAGCCGCACTATAATTACATTCAGCGAAAGAAATATATACTATTATTATTAATATAGATATATGCACCTGCAATTCCATACTTGTGTACCCGATAAAAACAAAAAGTACTTCTGATTCTTTGATTTTCAGAAGGTTTGGATAGAAATTGGGCACGTGTAACACGTTCTAAATAAATTATTTAGAAAAGTTTAAATAAAATTGTGACTCTAATATACGTGTGCTTGTGTAGTTCTCCCGGACAATGTTTGTCTGCGTCTCTTTCAATTTGCTCAATAATCTTGTTTTCACAGATTTCTTGTGTTGTTATTCAGAAAACAAAATCACATGTGGTTTCTGGAATTTCTGACTTCAGCATCAATAGAACCTGAAAATCACATTTCCTGAATTCCTGATTTGAGCACATCTCAAAAAGCATAGAAGTTTTCTGAAAATAGGTGATTCTTTAAATGGTTTTGCGACCTATCCTAGTGAAAAAGGTACACGTTGGTTAAAACATTCCATATTTCGCACAGTTATGCACAAAAATATCAGCAAAGTGCTTCAGTTTTTATAGGACGATTTTTGGAAGATTGAAAATCTGAAAAATAATTTTCTCTGAATAGTGTTTCGAAACTGACCAACCAACTTCAAAATGTGAGCTTTGGAAGTTTTTTTTCGATCGTTTTGTGAAATTAAGTTTGAACAAGCGTCAGTCAACGTGTGTGCAAAAACATTTCCTAAAAAAAAATGAAAACCTACAGAAGAAAATATACCAATTTTTTCCAGATATCGTGGCATAAAAACTGGAGCACATTGCTGATATCATTGGGTATAACTGTGCAAAATATAAGGTCAAACCGACTATTTTGAACCGAGTTATGACGATTTACCCAAATGGTTACAAATTTTAACTTGCTACTTTAGATGGTCAGGGTACCTTTATGAAGTTTTGGACCTCAATGATGGTCAGTTTAGGAAGGGAGCTTCATTTTCTAGGATTGGATGAGTACCTGTTCCTATGAGTTTTTCAAGTAGCCAAAAAAAACACATTTTGAATAGAACTACACTTTATACCTTCTCAACTTTTCAACTCGCTCAAGTTTAAGAAATGAAATTTTTTTCTTAGAATGTATAGTTTCTCAACTGATCCCTTCAACCAGGCCGTCTATTCATGCAAAAATAAAATCCTGTTAATTATTATCATGTTAAATATTATTTAACAACCCCTCCCAAACACCAACATCAATCCTCCTTCCCAACCAGTTGCAATTTCAGCCGTTCCGTTTTCTTGGAAACCAGCCATCAACTACGAGTTAGTTGTTTCCCTGGTGATTTTCATCAACACACAATTCGTTTTTTTTTGCAACTTGAACCTTATTTGATTGTTTTTCTGGTCACTCACTCACTCACTCACTCAGTCACATTATGTAGACAGCAAAAGAAAATGTGACTTATTTATGTATACGATGAGGAGAGGGAGAGGTACAGGAATGAGAAGTGCATGTGAATTTTCGAGAAAAGTTCATTTTTTTCAAAAACTATACTACATTGAAAATGAAGATCTCAAAAACTCAAAAAAAAATTACGGTATGTATAGCCTACGTATATATGTGATTCTTGGTAGAACAGAAGTATAATTAACAAATTATATACTCTAGAGTGTTGTTGATTATAGATTATATATCTTACGAAATATGTACACTTGATCAAGATGTTTGCAGAATTGTGATTTGTATACACTTCACTGAGCAGAATCTTGAAAATAGTATATAGGACGTGTGAATAACAATCATATACATGAAAAGAACACGGTGATTTAAAATATTAAGGAGGCTGCCAAGCCATACAGAAGAGAGCGCAGAGAAAAAGCGCGTCTAGTGTGATCTACATGTTCCTTAAAATTGTGAGTCTAGGATTTATTTTTGAGAAACCTGTTTAAACTGACGGAAATTCAGGTACATTTGCTTGAAACCGAGCCAAAAATCGTTAAATACATATTCTAACATGATTTATGTATGTTTTTAACTCAACAAATAGGCTTGATAATAGTTTTCGAATTCTCAGACCCACAATTTTTGTAGTAGATCAAAGAGCCTTTATTCTCTCTTTCTCAAAACTCTCTCTATATCGGATGACAGCCTTAAATCACCGTGAGAACAGTGTTGAAGTAAAGAGTAGAGAAATATTTAGAAACTGACCAACATGTTCAGTATATAGTATACATGATCAACTGAGTTCCTATTCCTTTAAAAAAAAAGGTTTTTAAATCTACAAGACGAGAGAGTGTAAGAAAACAAGAGAATCAGACACATGTAGATCAAAGATATCTCGAAGCTAAAGGAATAGAGAAACGAAATGAAATGAACAATAAATGGCTCAAAATTCATAATATGTATGTATATTGACACTTTAAATGAAGAACTCACCTATCGAAAAACAAAACTTGGAAAAAAATTCAAAATCAAACAAACAAGCTTGTTTGCTCTATTGAGAAAAAAAAATTGGTTTGGACTATGATATATGAACATTTATGCGATGTCCAAAGCTGAAAAAAACCACGAAAATTTTTTTTTAAATCGTCCAATGCACCCTCTCTGTTTCACACACTATTTCGTTCCTTCGCGTCGAGACCTTTGACAGTACTCTCGAAATAGCGTGTGAAACAGAGAGAGTTAGACATGAACTTTAGACGATTTTTACTCGTACTTTTTTTGCGTTTTTTTAAGCTCTGGACATCGCATTACGTAGAGTTGTGCGTTTTTGTGCACACACGACAAAAATTGTCAAGTTTTTCATGTATTTTAGGTATTTTCTTGTAATTTTATGTTGTTTCAGGATATGTCACGTGATTTCACATAATTTCAGGGGTTTTCAATATATTTTAGGTGATTTCATGTAATTTGACATGACTGTAAAACTTCGGACGTATTTCCATGTATTTTATTGTATTTTTTGCTATTTCACGTAATTTCACGCGTTCATATTTAACATACATTAATTTGCGTGAAAATACGATAAGTCTGATCTATATGCGTCTATATTAATACATTTTGTTGCTTTTTTTTCAAGGTTTTCACGTATTTTTACGCAATTTCACGTTGTCATGGTTAAAATACATGAAATGACGTGAAAGATGATCAATATGAAGATTCACGAAAAACGAGAAATTTTTTGAAATCACAGGCAGTTGCGAACAGGCCGGAAACCGATGAGCGGTGAAAACCGGAGAGAAAATTACAGAAATCCGGCTGGAAACCGTCTGGGAATCAGATTCCGATCGGATTTCTGTACTTTTCTCTCCGGTTTTCACCGCTCATCAGTTTCCGGCCTGTTAGCAACTGCCTGTGATTACGAGAAAAGCGTGAAAAAGCGTGACAAAATGTTGTTTCACGTAGATTCACAATATTCCACGTTTCCATGTTTTAACGTGGAATTACGTGAAATAACATGAAATAGCGTGAATTCACACTTTATCTTCAATTGCACAATTACATTCCGTTCATCCTAAAAGCTCAAAGTCTATCTAGTAAACAATTCCTGAAAATGTTCGTGAAGTATGATTCCGAACTTTGGCCACCAATTCATTCTAGTACATTACCGTACCTTTTTATGTTCTTTCTTCTCCATTTTCTTATTTAATCTCGTGCCCAATTATCCGAATAACAAGGCGGTTGCCAAGCATGTGAAAATAACATATATATATCTTGTGACACGCCCCTTTATTCTGTTCATTTCTGCTTTCTTATCTGAGCCGAGCAGGGTTCAGCAGATATGGTTGAGACAGAAGTTATCACCAGAGTTATCACCTTCTTTTTTCCCTATGGCAGCAAAGTTAAGGGTGAGTTCATGGGTGCTTATATGGGGCATAACGTGCTGTCGTTTTCATAGGGTGTGTGGTAAAGTGGTTAGCAGTAGACACCGCCGTGCGCGTATCGAGGGTTCAATTCTCACTATAGTCAATTTTTTTTCTTTTTTTAATTGTTTATTTCAGAGACGAGCAAATGGTATCCGGGAGATGCCCGCGATTACTCAACGGGACATCCGAATGGTCATGAAATGTGGGGACATGGTCAAAAATATAACCATCATAACGGTGATGATGATGATGATGATTATGAAACAAACTACAACTCCAATGGCCATGAAAGCAATTGGGGATTCGTCACCAAATCCGCTTCAACTGTCGAATTCAGAGATGCCACCACCATCTCAACCATCGAAGCTGTTGATGCTACCTCAAATGATGATTATATTGGAATCATTCTCGCGCTTTACATCATTTTGTTGATCATCGCCTTTGCATCGAACATTCTGGTGGCGGCCACAATTAAAAAGTTCAAATGGGGTATGAAGATGGCACTACTGTTTCATATGTGTTTGGTTGGTGCGTTGGTGTGTATCACCAATTCGTTGCATTTTCTGGCAACGGTTCATCATTTGGTGAAAAGATCGAGGGTGAGCAGGGGTATTTTTTGACATAAGGTCTTTCTTGACTTTGACCCTAGGAGACCAGCGTGAATAACCCCGTAGATCTGGTAGTTTAAAGGTACATATCAGTTTTGTGAGTGGGTCTTGTTACGATTAAGAAACATTTTCTTTTTTTTGCATTTGTGCATATAAAGTATATATGCCCCTTTAAATATACCGTTTGTCTTTGCATTTTTAAGTGTCCGAACGTCTTATTTGACATGAGAAATATAGCAGGCAAGCAAACCCGCAAATTGTCTGCTGCTTGTCTCATAGACCTCCTTTGGGTATGTCTAATAGGAAATAGACATTCAATATTGAACAGAGCAATTGTGCTCCACTGAACCTACAAAAATTTTTTAAAGTAGTAGCCGACAATTGACGGGTTTTTACTCTCTGCTATGTTATCTGTTGTCTCTGTGTAGAAACACTTTTTTTTAATCTGTATCCTTTAGCTCTGTAATTTTTGCTCAGTTCCACCTGCATAATAGAAAATATACACCTACAGAAAAAACATTTTATACAAAATTGAGCAAGTGCGCTCCATTGAACCCTCCAAAACATTTATAGGTAGCCGACAATTGCCGGCATGCGCCACTCTGCTATGTTTTATGATGTCTCTCAGCTCTGTAGCATTTGGTTAATTTTCGAAAATTTCCGGTTTCACAAGTAGAAAACCGACATTTTTTGTGTTCACCAGAGTTTTCCCTCCTGTTTCTATAGTGTCTCTTCAGTGTCTCGTTATATTTCTCTCAAAATTATGATTTGAGTTATTAGTAGAGATCAAGAGCAATAAGTTCATGCTCTTTTTTTCCTTCCTTCCAAAAAACGTTTTTTGTTCTCTCCGAGAAGCCAATTTGATGTTGATCTCTCTTTTTCTCGCGTGAAGCCATAAAAACAATCAGTAGACAGCAAAAAAACACCAATTCACATTTTCCAGAACACTGATTTCATACTCCAACTCTACGCAGTGATTGCCTGGCTCGACTATGCCGTCCAATACGCTCTTCTCGTCTTCATCATGTTCTTCGCCATTTTCTGCTTCAAATTCTACTGGAACAATAAGACCCGGCGCGTTGACTGGGGTCGTTCATACATTGTCTATGCTGTTGTGCTCGCCTGGGTTCTCTCATTCCTTCTCGCCTTCTTCTCCGCTTTTTTCGAGTGTGACTCTCATATCACCGAAGATGATCAATGCATCCGAGTCATCTGCGCGACATCAAACATCTTCAGCGCAATCTTCACCGAACTCCTTACCCGTGTTAGAATCGTGGTTCCAATCATTATCATTCTCTTGATCCTATTCTCTGTTAGAGTTGGATCATCCAAGCAAAAGCGAGAGAGTGTGGGGAGCATTGAGGGTGCAGACATTCACGGTGACAGTGAGCTCATGCTCATCTGCAGTTTGCTCTTTGCCATCTACGAAGTCGCCATGCTCATCCCCCAACTCTTCCAAATCGTCTGCATCTCCCCAATGGTCACCGTCTGTGCTTATTACTTCTGTGTCCTCATCGCCACTCTGGCCACACCAATCGCCCTCATCCTGATCAGCCGCAAAACTAGGGCACGCTTCATGGCTCTTTATACATGCTCCACGTCGCGTACAGCACCTCAGGGCTCTTTTGCACATGTTGCCAAGAAATATAAGGAGCATGATAATGCGTCAACTGAGCAGAAACCACGACGCCCGTCTATAATCTCATTGGTTTCTCAGGTATTACTTGTTTACTTACTTGATTTTCTCAAAAAAAAACTTGATTGCTTTTTTTTCAGGAACATATGAGTGAACCGCATGACGAATGGAGGCTCAATAAAGATGTGCTCAATGTGATCCATGAAGAGGCGGAACCTCCAAGATATGAAGAAGCAACAACAAAATCGTCAACTCGAAGAACTTCTGCTGCTAGCCAATCCATCAAAGTCCCCCTCCCAGTTCAAGAACTCGCTTTCCCTGCACCAAGGAGAGCCACTTTTTCACACTCGCAGATTGTTTCGAATGGATATGATACTTCTGGTCGAAGGTTTTCGAGTTATGATCTACCGCCTGTTGAGAGTAATCGATTTATGGTTGAGGTGGCGAAAGATGATGGAAGGGGTATGAGGATGAAGATTTCGAGATTGCAAGGAAAACCAATGGAGATTATGGTGAAACCGGCGAATTAATGAAATTGTATATATTTTGTACATACATCATCATATTTTGAATTTTTGAAAATGAAGCTTCTGTATTTTTTGTTGCAGTTTTGAAGTATAGAGAAAACGGCCAACTGAGAGAATGCAGAATTTGCCACGTGTGACACGAAAAAAAAACCATTTTTTACCTTTTCAAAAATAAAGGAAACTAATTGAGAAATATTGATCACATCGTTAAAACTCGGTTCATAATGGTCCTATTGGCACACATGTGCTCAAAGGTATCTGCAATGTCATCCAGAACCTCAGAGATATGAAAAAGCAACAACAAAATCTTCAACTCGATGTCAAAGTCCCCCTCCCAGTTCAAGAGCTCGCTTTCTCTGCACCAAGGAGAGCCACTTTTTCACACTCGCAGATTGTTTCGATTTGGATATGATGTAATCGATTTATGGTTGAGGTGGCAAAAGATGATGGAAGGGGTATGAGGATGAAGATTTCGAGATTGCAAGGAAAACCAATGGAGATTATGGTGAAACCGGCAAATTAATGGAATTGTATATACTTTGCACATACATTTTTACATCATATTTTGAATTAAAAAACGAAGCTTCTCTATTTTTTTTTCAATTTTGGTCGATTTTTCGAAATACAGTGAGTTATAGAGAACGGTCAACTGAGAGAGTGCAGAGTTTTCCACGTGTCACACGTAATTTGTATTTCTCACGGACAATTTTTTGCGAATTTTTCAAGATATTTAAGATCAGTTTCGAGAGCAACTTTTTCGTTTTTGTAAGGTATTCAACAGCCTGTATTAAATCAGATATCGGTGGGATCGTCGAAAAACGAAAATCTGGAAATATTTTATCTGAAAATGGTTTTTAAGTATCTTTTTTGAATTCCTGATTGTAAGATTGTTGTCTGAAAATACAGGGCATTTTGAAAAATTCGTAGAATATCAGAAAATTGACGAATCTACTTCAAATTTTGTTTTAAAAAGTATCAATGCATTGCTAATCGATCCCCAAATTTACAAAAATTGTTGAAAAAAAATTTGTTATATTTTGTTTGGGTAAATGGGCTATTATTTTTGAATTTTCACTCAAAATAAACTCAATATCCAATAAAATGTTTAATTCAAAAAATGCTTTCATCATCTTAAAAATATATTCCAGGAAAAAATTGATTTTTCAAAAAAAGGAGAGTTTCAGCAAAAAATTTAAACTTTTATTTTTTTTTAGATATTGCCCTACAAAAAGTGGATCACTTTTCTGATACCTTTGACCTTAACTGTGTATGGAGCCAAACAGGACATCTTAAGGTCCCCCGATTCAAGACAATCTGACCAGTCAAGTCATTGCGGTCAAAAAAGGTCAAGTCACCAGCCGGAAACTCGAAATTCATCATTTCCTATATCTAAAAATAGAAAATGACAAATCAAATATATATTTTTATAAATCAACAAGACCTTCAAAAGACATCTTTGATGTCACAGTTCAATTTCAAACCGGAAGAGAAATTCAAACAAAATTCCGACCTTGATATTATGCAAATGATAGGCAAATTTATCATGATAGATCAGATCAATATATCCATTTGATTCAAAATGAAAAGATATTTCAAACAGGTGACATATTTTCGTCTATCTGCTGTTTCAAATGACCCCATCGGAGAGCAAAGTATTTTTTTTCCTTGTTTAATTTATATATTTTTTAGTGTATATAAACTACAGCTACCCCCAAAAAAGTTTCTTTTTTTTGTCTTTTTTGTTTGCTACTAAAAAACAACCTGTTATCTTCTGTCTTGACAGTTTTTTTCGTCGTTTTTTTTTTGCTGCGTATCATTTGTGTGTGTGTGGTTCGACCGACTATCATTCGCCACCTAATACAGCAACAAAAAACTATTATTATTTGATTATTGTTTACCCCGCCAAGTTTGTTAGGTTTTTTTTGTTGTTTTTGGTTGTTTTTGTTGTGATTGTTTAGCAGTGAATTCAATTCAAAAGTTATTTAGTTTCTTTGAGTGGTGTGAGCCATAACGCCTTGAGCATTATTTTTCGTAGGGTTAAGGATTCAAGCTCATTTTTCAAAATAATGATGACCTAAAACCTGTATGCTTTCCGTTAAAAAAGTCAGTTAAGAGTTCTACCTACCTTATTAAAAAATGTGCTCTTTCATTAAAAAAAAACAACCTACCAACTCAATTTACCGCATCTTTAAGGATTTAGACCTTTTTTTCAGAATGTTGGTTACCAAGAACCGGTAGTGACTAACTCGTTCTTTAATTTTGGAAAAAAATATTTTAAAAAATGTACTCTTTTAAAGTAACTTTAGAGTTTTTCTTGAAATGTTCGATGTCTCAAAAAAAACCTTAATAAACATAGAAAAAAAATTTTTTGACGATGCTTACGTCATTCGATAGATTTTTTTTTGCTAATTATGATCTCTAATTTTAGCTTCAAAATTGCCAAAAATGAATTTTGTTAATATGACTATAGGATAATCAAGTATGAGAAACAACCCTAGAAAATTTATTCTCACCAAAAATCTTAAATTACTGTATGTTTTTCTGAGTACACATAGCAAAAAAAAACACATTTCTTCGTTGAGAGAGAAAGTGTGCTCCGTTGCAAACGCGCGGGTATATTTTTTTCACATTTTTGTGGGTTTTAGAGAAAAGTTGTGCACACACTCTATGCGCACACGGTGACGAAAACTTGCACAATTATTTTTTAAAAATTCTTGAAAAAACAAAAATAAAATGATTTTGAAAAAATCGTGTTATATTTTATCATATTACCCTGTAAATTTTTCATTCCCACTTTTTGGGGAACATTGTTCGAAAATTCTGTTATTCTCGGTTTTATTTGAAAACTAGTTATCTAGATGGTTTCAGGGTGAAACGTTACCTTATAATCTCTAGATTGATATCCCTATTTTTTTCAAGTTTTCATGGTTTTTTGAGATTTTTCAAATATTTTCGTTGTCAGCTTCAAAGCTGAAAATTGTTAACTAAATTCAAAATTTTGGATTACAGGATGTTGATCACCATCCAAAAATTTGTCGACTGATATATTTCTTGTCGAAAAAAAACATGAATTTTGGGCGTACAGCTTCATTTTAAGACTTCGGGTAAAAATAAATATAACATGGTTCCTTTTTAAGTCTATACCCAAAAAATTCATAAATTCTACCTTGAAACGTTCCCTTCTTTGTCAGACAGACAGATATGTCTTTGAATTATCATAGTTGTCTCGTAGATTATGTTAAATTTATACAGTTTTTTTTTCTCATTTTACGAAAAAAAAACCCCTAACTGGTTTCAGAAGAGAACACATCTCAGCATGAGTTCATTTTCTGAGTACATTTAAAAAAAACAGTGATCGGTTTATAGGATTTGTTGAATAAACCATTTTTTAATCAGAAAACCAGAAGAATGTCTGTGTTTAGTTCGTTGAATTATGTTCTTTGACGAATATATATTTTGCTAGACACAGAAGAATTCGTCATAATATAATACTTTTTGAAAATTGATGTATTATTTTGAAAACCTAGTTTATCGTTAGTATTTTTTTTAATTTTTCTTCAATCGAATGTTTTTTGAGAATTAGATTAGCCAGTTTATTTAGATAAGTTTAATTCTGATTTTAGAACAATACATCGAAAAAATCGTTTTTTGATCTCCCATTTTTACCTCTAAATGATCTTATTAGTATGCAAAATTCAAAACCTCGTCATTCAATATTTTTTCGAAACGTATTTCATGTTGAAAAACAACGAACAGATAGTTTACAAAGCAAAGAACACATGAGTATCATCATTGGAGAGTCACGTGTTGTTTGAGGAAAAAAAAACTTTGTAGATAAAATAGAATGTTGACCAGGCTGGTAAGGGTCATTTGATTTAAATGATGTGTGAAGAAAGGTTGGGAGTATAGGTCTAACATTTTTTCGAGAGTTTACAAAGGTGCCCAGACTCTGTTGACAGTTTTAAATGTCTGAAATACCTTCTTTTTTTTGTTTGTACCTTATAACTTTTTTCACAAAAATATAAAACACTTATTATGATGAGCAACTTTGAGAAAAATTTTTTAAATGATTATTGAAAATTTACTCGGGGAAAAAACGGCAAGCGTGTCGCAAGGCTTTTTCCTTGTCGCAAGCTTGCGGCAGTTTGTCGCAAACTTGCGACACAATTTTTCTGGCGCAAGGGTGTCGCAAGCCGTGCAGTAGTTTTGCTGCTAGATGTCACANTTGTCGCAAGCTTGCGGCAGTTTGTCGCAAACTTGCGACACAATTTTTCTGGCGCAAGGGTGTCGCAAGCCGTGCAGTAGTTTTGCTGCTAGATGTCACAAAGCTTGCGACTATTGGCGCAAGAACACCGCAAGCCTTGCGACAGCCGAATGTCGCAAGTTTGCGACAAATTGCCGCAAGTTTGCGACAAACTGTAGCAAGCTTGCCGATTTTTCCCCGAGTAATTTCGTTTTTCCATTGAGCTGACACAATGTGCCTAACAAGGGAGATGCAAATAGGTATTAACGGACTTCGGAATTAGACATATGCCATTCGATAGAGTTTTTCATGCTGATCAACATACCACTTCTAACTTTTGCAAAACTCTGCGCGGAAAGCTGAAAATTGAGCTCAAAGTTCGCTCTGAAAACTTGAAATATCTCTTTGAAATTATATGTTCTCCATAGAATGAGATTACTAAAGGGTTCTGTTAAAACTATATAATTATTTTTAGTATAAGGATCTCAGAGATTGAAACCACAATATTTTCAGTGAAGTGAGTCTCCGTCATTTGAAGTCACATGGAGAATCAGTTTCGAATTACTTCCTCTCCTAATAATAATAATAATTCATTCGTACAAGTAAACAATAGCTAATGACAAGGATAAATGTTTTGACCGGATTGATATATGTATATGACACAGATGTTTTAATTATGTTACATGAGTAGAATAATATGAAGTGACTCGTAGTTCCTGACAAGAGAACAGTTGAGCCAAGTTTGTTCAATTGAGCGATGTGTTGGGCAGTCACACCATTTTTTTTTCCTCACAGCACACCATTTTTTACATTATTTTTGTTTCTCTCGGTCTCGACTCTAAATCTCTGATCCAGAAAAAAATCACGTGAAAATGAAGATATTCATTTTTATTTTTGAACTGTATTTTAGACGAGACAAAACGAGAGAGTGGACATTCATGGGGAAGTTCAAATATTGAGTTCTTAGATATCATCAGACAAACAAAAAACTGAAACTACAGTAAACCAATGTCAACTGATCATTATCGCTGTCGTCGGACTACTGTAGTCTCTCTCAACTTCCTTGTGGTCAAAGTTCCAACCAACCTCTTATCTATCTTTCTATGTACTGTCCCTCATTTTTTGACCATTGCTCGTAACTAGGATAGGGTCATTTTGAAATTCGGGCTGACAAACTGCTCTTATAAGAAAGAGGACATTTTTCATACCTCAAGGGTGATCTTTATTTTAAAAGAAACTTGCCAGCTCCTCATACGCCTCCTTTAAAGATCGATGTCAAAATTCGACACGTTTAAGAGTCTTATTAAAATTCTCCCAAAAAGCCTATCTCTTTTTCCTTTTAACCTCAAACA
The DNA here is from genome assembly GCA_900536415.3 of Caenorhabditis sp. 38 MB-2015. Classification (NCBI taxonomy): domain Eukaryota; kingdom Metazoa; phylum Nematoda; class Chromadorea; order Rhabditida; family Rhabditidae; genus Caenorhabditis; species Caenorhabditis quiockensis. The sequence goes on along the minus strand of LR549022.1, from coordinate 24,691 downwards.
ATGTTGCCAAATCGAAAGTATTTTCTAACTTTCTGAAACAACAAAAAGGGAGGAGAAGGTGTTATCTGATTGCCTTGAAACTTGTAATATAAAAACACTTTGAAACATTTTTTGTTGCCAATTTTATTTTATAAATTCATTCATTCAACTTCACATGTCGAACCGAACACATGACGATATGATATTTTCCATGAATTGTTTTATCGTATTAAATATTTGCTTTTTCTCTCGCCTTGTTTACTTTTTCACAAGTTCGAAACTGTTCATTGTCTATTCTCTGTATATTTACAATAAAAGGGGTACTACTTGTTGTTTTCTCGCGTTGTTGTTTTTTATCTTATCATTGGGATATGTGTAACTACTTTATATTATATGATAAGTTAACTATTTTTTGTTAGATGTCAAACGAGGGAGAGACAGAAACGATAACGAAGCGAGTTGATGAGCCGTTTAGGAGACAGTCGAAGGATGATGTGTTGTCGAATGAGACGGTTCAAGTGGTGAGTAGGGTTAGAATTTGAGCACTTGGGGAACCCTAAAAAACCACAGTTTGTTCCTAGTTAATCGGATGTATTGGACAATGTTATCACCTTCATCCATACTTATGATGAAACAGTAAAAAAAACAAAAAATGTATACAAGGAAAAAAAATTAATTAAAAAAAAAAATATATACATGTCCTTTTAAAATGTTACTGTACATTTATTGTGGTTGGGCAGGTCTTTTCTCTTTTTTTTTTCCTTTTTTTGCTGCTTGAATCAAAAAAAAAGTACAGTATTGATTTAAAGGAACACGTTGATTTTTTAAAATTACTTACGTGTGGTTTTGAAAAAGTTTTTCTTCTTTTTTTATTTTATTTTTTTTTGCTTTTTGGTCCAAAAAAAGAGAGAGAACCTGTCCAACCACCAAAAAAGTACAGTAATGATTTAAAGGAACATACCGATTTTTGACAGAAAATGTTGTCCTAACACACCATGCATATCTAACTGCGGCATTTATTCTCGTTTTTCTCGTTTTTGAAAAAATATCGTAGTTAGATATGCATGATATGCTACAAGATATTTTTTCGTAAAAAATCGGTATGATCCTTTAAAACTATACCAAAAAAGGTACAGTAATTATTCAAAGGGACATGTTAAACAATCACGGTAGACTTTTCTATTCTTCGGTCCTATCATCAAAAAACCAAAAAAAAAAAAGAGAAAAAACTGTCCAATCACCAAAAAAAAAGTACAGTAATGATACAAGGCAAAAAAATAGGCGTAGAAATGAGAAAAAATATTCGAACGTGTTGTTCGTTTCGAAATATTTCTGAAAAATTTTGTGCGCCTTTAAATCTTCTCTTGCTTGTTTCAAGGAACAAACAACTTTCCAAAAAAATTTCGAAGCGGATAAAAAACAAAAAAAAATTGGCATGCGCCTTTAATTAATTACTAATTTTACAACTCTACTTTTTACCTGTAGTATTCAATACACCACAACCAACGCACAAATGCACAAAATTTATGGGACCTCATTTTTTTTCCAGGAACTCGGTCACATTTTGGACATCCTAAACATCAGCTACATCAATACCTCCGAAATCTTCGAACTCTTCCAATCATGCAATGAAGCTCTCACAAAAGCATGGAAACAACGAAATCATGATTCGGAGATTGCTTTCAAGGTAACCCCTTCCTCTCTTTTCTTTGTTTTTTCAACAACAAAAATTTGTTGACCTTTCAGGGACTTTTGCTGATGTTGGAGTATTGTCTCAACCATGTTTTCGATGCTCATCAATGTTTTGAGCTCATTCTATCATCCCTTGGTTTCAATACAGTGCAATTTTGGAAAATTGCAATTTCCTACATCTTCGATTCAGATCTTTCTAAAGGGACCAAGTTTCGAGATGCGCTTTTGTTCTCGTTGACTTTGTATGATGTGAATACTGGCAAAAATCGATTGGGGTAAGATGATAAGCATAGGCTTTTTTGATGAGACCTATACCATTCGATAGGTTTTTGAACGCTGAACAATATCCCGTTTTCGATTTTTGATGAACGAAACCTTTGGTACCCGATTTTCAGCCTTGAATTTTACACTGAAAATGAAGAAAATTTTCATGAAAAACTAACAAAAATGGGATGGTATACTGTACTATAGGGTAATTTTTCCTCCTGAAGACACCTAGATGATTAGTTTTGCATAAAAATTAAAAATTACAGCATTTTCGGCAAATTTCATTTGTTTCTCATTCCGACAGAAAGAAATGTAAATAAACTATTATATGGGCGAAAAGATTTGACATCAAAATTTAAAAAAAAAATTCAAACGTTTTTTTCGTTCTCTTACAGTACCCTTTTTTTCGCTTCGAGATATTTTTTGAAAGATGATTGTTCCTTGAAACAAATAGAAGATATATTAAAGGCGCACAACGTTTTTCAGAAATATCTCGAAGCGAACAACAAGCATACTGTAAGGCAGCGAAATTTACGTTTGAACATTTGCGGTGTTTGGACAGGGGTTCCTCTTTTTTGCTGTTAGAATTTAAAAAAATTAGAAAACCTACCGTAATTATATATTGTGATATAAAAAAATATTATTTTCTAAATCGACATGTTCCTTTAAATAATTACATACTGTAACTTACAGTCTGTAAGCCAGCGAAAAAGATTTTTGACTATATAATAAAATACGTGAAAGTACTATGTTTCATTTCATTTTTCTGGGTTTTTTTTTGCAAAGTTTTTGAAAAAAATAAAGCCTATATTACCATACCAGCTCTCAAATTTACGGGTTTTTCGTTTTCTCATAATTTTTTTGTGCAAAAATGAACGACGGGAGGTTGATCAGCGTTCAAAAATCTATGGAATGATATATTTCTCATCAAAAAAACTGCACATTTTTCCACTTTTACGAACCTCTTTTTTTCTCCAGAGAGTTGTACGCAGCGGTGCCTGGCATCCGAAAATCATTGCTCGGCTCGCGTGCCAAACAATTCGGCGAACGATTTCATCACTTGCAGAAAAAGTTAATGAGATATGGAAGTCACTCTTCGCTTTGCAGTGTGTCAAGTAATGAAAGTGATTATGAAGATGGTGGTGGGAGTTTCGTGAAATCGACTACACATTCTGATGTTGAGGATGAGGAAAATCCAAAGATTCCGTCCGGTGGATTGGCCACATCACATTTTCATGTAGGTTCTGAAGACGGGTGGAAGATTCATAGGTTCAGAAGAAAACCATTCAAAAAGTCGTGAACGTCTTGGTCATATTTAAAGGGGTTGTCCTTTTTGAAAAAAGTAGTGCATACACTTCACGCGCACATGGTGACGACAATTTGCACATTTTCTTTTTGGTAAACCCGAGCAGCCTTCAAAGTGAGCTGTTTGGTGCAGTGGGTAACGTTCCTGCCTCAAAATTTATGAACCCGGGTTCGATCCCCGGTTCCATCATATATTTTTTTTCTCATCAACAGGAACACATAGTCATAGCTCGGCTAAAAATGATCCGTTTACCCCCCCATTTTTTGTACAGTTATGTCCAAAGATATCAGCAAAATGTTAAAAATTTTTATAGGACGATATCTAGAAAAATGATATGAAATTGATTTTTTGAAAGTCTTGGCCTTAGTATCCTTTTCTGAAATGTGGTATTTTTCGAAAAAAAAACGCTATACTGAAATTTCAAAAAGTTGAACATTTGTTTTTTCAAAGAAAATTCAAAACCTCTGCACAAACACCAAATATGACGAGCAAATTTTTTTAATTGTGAATTTGCACAATTCCTTTTTTTGTCATCCTTTAAATGTAATCGATCCCTGAATTTTTAAAAAATAAAATTGATATCTTTCTAAATAACGCCTTTAAAAAAAACTGGAGCACTTTGCTCACTTTTGGTCGTAACTGTTCAAAAAATGGAGCCAAACAGACAATTTTGAGCCGAGTTATGATGATTTAACCAACAACATCACATTAATTTCAGCAACGTGTAATCAATGTTTCAAACGCCCCGCCAGTTTCTTTAAAACGCGAAAAAACGGGAGATTGGGAGATTAAGCAAGGGTAAGAATAAGCTCCTACCTCAACCTTCACAAATCCATTCAAATACATTTCCAGTTCCGGAGGTCTAGTTGCATGCGTTGATCCAGTTATGTCAAAAGATCATGAAAACATGTGGCTCGCCAATCTTGGAATGAACATCAACGACAAGAAAAAGAAACGTGACTCTATAACAAGTCTCTCTTCCGACACCCTCGCCCCAGCCACCAACACCCTCGGACTCCCCCTCATTAAACAAACCATCGCCGAAGTGTTCTTCCATGTTCTAGCCGATGATGATATTGATAAAGCGACGAGTGAGAAGCAGAAAAAGGCAAGAGAAGAGATGTCATTGTTGGGAGTGCTCAATAATTACAACCGGGGAAACTACAAGTTGAACCCGGTGGTTGTTCAGGAGGAGGATTATAATGTGTATTATGGTGGGATAAGTAATGGACTTTTGTGGCCAGCACTTCATAATTTGCCAGAGTATATTGTCACGGATTATGATGATCATAAGGTAGGTTTATTGATTGATTTTGTTCACTTATACTGTTCCTCATCATCATGATATAATTTCTTGTGAAAAAAGTTCCCGTTCCAATTGTCTGATCCTCTCATTTTTACTCACTATTTCGTCTGGTAGATCAAAATGTATTTGAATAGAAAATCATAATTTCTTCCACAAAAATTGGAAAAAAATTGAATGTGGATGCTTGCGAATCTCTTTTGTGTATTATTTTTGAGTTTTTCTGATATCAGAATTGGATTCTACGTGCCCAATTGCATCTAGAATTTTGATTTTGTTTATCTGCTCCAGAATTCTCATATTTTCTTGTTTCAAAAAAAAAATTACCCTCCGAAAATTGATAGATTTTCGAAAAATAATAATTCTGGATTTTATACACCTAGTTAAACATTTAAAATAACTATTTTCTCACTCAAAACAGAAAAAAACCTCTTTCAAAAAAAAAAAAATCCGACACACACGGGGTTCGATCAAGCGACCTTTCAATCGTCAGGTCAGCTCTCTACCACTGCACTATGTTCTTGTTGTTTGAGAAGGATGATGATTTCAAATATATGAAACGTGACTTTCTCTCTCTTTTGTATAACCACAAAGTTCAAAAATACCCATCAAAAAAAAGTTGATCAAAAAAAAAAAGGAAATCCGACACAGATGGGGTTAGATCCCACGACCTCTCAATTGTGAGCTCAACATTTTACCACTGAGCTAGAGTAATGGTGTGTAGCTATATTTAGATAAATGCAGAGACTTCTTTTTTCATAGTTTAGAACCACAAAGTTTCTTAACTATGAAAAAAGAAAAATTAGAACCACAAAGTTTCTTATCACTTATACTACAGTACCCCTGGAGATCTACAGTACCCTTGAGATACTGTAGACCCTCGAATTCTAACCAACTCATTCAGAACCTTCGCGCTCACTGGTGTGCCTACGTCCGCGTCAACTACCAATTCGCCCTCGACGCCGTTCGCAACAGTCGCCCCCAAGACTTTATCTGGATCCACGACTACCATCTCATGCTCACCGGCATGATCATCCAAAGTCTCGACCCCTTGCTCGAAGTCGGTTTCTTCCTCCACATCCCATTTCAACCACCAGAAAACTTCTTCACCAAATACGCCACCGTCGGTTTCGCCGTCCTACGTGGACTCCTTCGCTTTACCAAAGTCGGTTTTCAAACACATCGAGACCGCGCGAGATATGTCGAGTTGGTTCAACAGTATCTCCGTGGAGCCAAGATTGTCTACGATGAGAAGATGGATATATATTCAGTGACTCATGAGAGTTGGACATGTTCCCTTGGAGTGTTCCCAGTCAGCATCAAAAATGATGATTTTCTGAAGTTCGTCGATCTTCCCGAAACACTGAAACTGAAAACCGAGATCCGCAAAAAAGTGTTTGGCTCCAACCCCCCTCCAGATGCCAGATTCTTTTTCTCCGTCGAAAGATTCGATTATACCAAAGGGATCATGGAAAAGATGAGAGCTTATAAAAGATATTTCGAGAAACATCCAGATCGAATTGGAAAAGATGTCCTCTACCAAATCGCCGTGACAAATCGGAGAAGTGTTGATACATATCGGGTATACCAAGATGAATGTATCGAACTGGCTGATAAGATAAATGAGACATTTAAAGATCCAAAGAATCCAGAGTGGAAGCCTTTGATCTTCCAAACTGATGGTAGGTCAACTAACCTGTCCTAAACCTCTCTCTATGAAATTTTCTGTTTCTAGGAATGCAACGTAGCGAACTTGTCGCTGCCTACCTTGCCATGGACATTGGTGTCGTCACCCCGAAAAAAGATGGAATGAATCTGGTGGCCAAGGAGATGCTCGTTTGTAACCCTCGAGCCGGTTTGGTGCTCTCAACCGGTGCTGGATCGGAGATACAATTCACCACAGCTGGGCTATACAAGGATGATGGGGAGAAGAACTATCATCGCATTTCGAATTTGTTTGATGCGGAGGTAAGTGAAACTGGAATTATTGAAGATGACCTGATTTTTTTGAAAAATTATTGATTGAGACCAGATTAGATAGAAAAAGTAGTTTTCGAGCTACTAAGGCAGAAGTTTGGGCAGTGGATTTTCAGAATCTGCAGTTTCACCTCGAAAAACTCCCAATTTTTTAGCCTAATTATTAAAATTTCGGATTCAAAAATCACCTAATTTTAGACAAAATATTATATTTCTGAAAATCTTCTGAAATTCTATTTGTTGCAAAACCAGAAAAAAAAACAAAAAAAAAGTTCGCCTTAGCCGGGGTTAGAACCCGCGACCTCCAAAACAACAGCCAACAGACTACCCTACTGAGCCACGCTTGACACGTCTCATATCTCTCATATTTCTATGGACTCTCTTGACTTTTTCACCTTGTAGCCCCATAAAATAGACCGATCCGGGCTTCAACATTTCCTAAATTTTCCAGTCCTATTGCGACACTCTCTACGCGGCCGCTCTCGAATCCGAAGAATCTCGCGCCATCCACGGCAAACGTCTCAACGAATTCATCATGGCCAACGACATCGAACGATGGAGTAGCGCATTCCTCGATCCCAGCTGGGTGCATGAAGTGATCCGTCCAACTCAAGTCGACACCCTCGACGACTTCTTCTCCCTAATGATGAAAACGCGGAATGTGAGACGACAGATTGTTAGCCGAGTGTTGAAGGGTATCCCAATCCGATCACATTTCGCTATAAGTCTACGAAATGCCAAGGAATCATTGGAGAATATTTGTAAAATTGGAACACATACCGCTGTGCTAAAATCGAGCTTGGATTCCCCAGATTTCGCCCACTTCGAAATCGATAATGAGTTGCTCGAGTTCGAGAGGGATCTTAACTTCATCCGATATGTTCAAAGCGAAGACGCCGACAATGTCGAACAATTCGTAGACGTAAGTAAAAAGCGTTTTTTTTTAAATGTTTTTTTTTTGTTTTAATAGTTTTCATATTTGTTTTTATTATGCTGTTTATAACTTCAAAATATCCTCAACTAGACTTGAGTTCACAAATTGTCCCCCGGCTGTTATCACAATCATCGAATTGCCTCCAGATTTTCTGTGAAGCTTCTTAGGCTTCACTGTCACTGTCACAATGGCTGTTGGAATCGTAGAGCTCAAGGGAGGTAGAGAGTACTCCTGACACTTTTTGTTAAACTGTCGACATGCAAAGTGCTTCGGATATTTGTTGAAGCAGATTTTTTGGAAGTTGATACATTGTTCGAGGGGACTTTTTGGATGGTGAGTGCTGTTGTCTATTATCTAGAATTATATACATTCAAGATATACATTCAAGATATAAGTATAAAGACTTACTGTAGAATTATCGATTTTTGCTGTCATTTCTGGTAGTTTCACTCCTCGACACTTTTTCTTCATTTGACGACAAGTGTAGTGCTTCGGATATTTGTTGTGACATTTTCTTTGGAGTTTAAGGCATCTTTGAAGTTGGTTTTGGTCTTTCTGAAAATATCTCATAGTGGATTTAAAGGAACATATCATTTTTGTTAGGTTATTGTAGTTGGTCTCACCGCGTTTTATATTTTTAAGCCTGATTCTCCGATTGAAACTCCTATTTTTAAACTTAAAATTATAATTCTGAAAATGTTGACTTTCTGAAATCCCAGAAAATTCATAATTTGAACTACTGAAGTTACCTTATCTAGAGTCTATTTTTTTCCAAAAAAAAAAAAAAAATTTTTTTTAATTTTCCCGCCTCAGCCGGGGTTTGAACCCACGATCTCCACAATAACAGGAAACAGACTACCCTACTGAGCTACGCTGAACATATCTCTCATCCCTATTATTTCTCTATAGTTTTTCGTTATGTTCCAAACAAAGAGTGCTTCAACCTACCTTATTCTTTCCCTTCATTGATATCGCATGCTTGAAACCGCATTGTTTCTCATAAAAATAGCAATGTCCATTATAACCCTTCTGCGCCAAACAATTCTTCTCCAAATCATCGCATTCGAATGAAATTTCTTCCAGCGAAGAGGTGTGATTCGCTGAAGAAGAACCTAAGATGTTCAGAATCTTTTCATTGTTCTTGATATGTGGACACCAGGTTGGACACAATTTTTCCATGGTTGTGTTATTTGAAGCATCAGAATCTAGAAGGAGACTTTGAATCTCATCAGGTTTGGAGCAGGCTTCACATTGACATAGATTGATATAACAGGAAGAATCAGAGAAATAGAAGCAATAGTTAGCATCTCTGAAATCACCTCAAGATGATTCTGAATCCCCAGAAACCTGCCAAACTCACAGAATCTCACAAATATCAGCATCTGAACTCACAGAAGTCCACAAGAATAATGCGAGTATCAAAAGTATCGGTTTCATGTCTCACCTACCAGTGAAATAAAAAAAAATGGACACGGCGAAAAAAAGCAACGACCTTGATAGCGTTGACCCAATTTTGGGAGTGATATCGATGAAAATGTACTTGAAATGAAATGAATGAGGTTCTAAATAGATGGACAGCAGCATTTATATGATGTTGAGAAAAGTGAAGTGGTCAGATAAGTTTATGAATGAAATTGAGAAGAAGAAGACGGATCTATTCATAGGGGCTTCTGGATTTTTGAAAAGGACATTTTGAAGTGGGTGGGATCAGGAAGTCTGAAGACTTTAGGATTGTGGTGGTAAATGGGAGAATCGGCATTTCAACAGCCTGAAGTTGATATGCTAGCAACGCACACACACACACAGTACATAGCAGGAAACATAACCCTGTAAATGTCGGCTGCTCGTTTTCACGACCTAGGTGGATCGAGTTAGCTCTCTCTACCTCTCTCTGTCTCTTTACGTCTCTACGTCTATCTGTCTCTCTACGTCTCTCTACGTCTCTCTGTCTCTTTACGTCTCTACGTCTATCTGTCTCTCTACGTCTATCTGTCTCTCTACGACTCTCTACGTCTCTCTACGACTCTCTACGTCTCTCTACGTCTCTCTACGTCTCTCTGTGTCTCTCTGTGTCTCTCTGTGTCTCTCTGTGTCTTTCTGTGTCTCTCTGTCTCTCTCTGTCTCTCTCTGTCTCTCTCTGTCTCTCTCTGTCTCTCTCTGTCTTTCTCTCTCTGTCTCTCTCTGTCTCTCTCTGTCTTTCTCTGTCTCTCTCTGTCTCTCTCTGTCTCTCTCTGTCTCTCTCTGTCTCTCTCTACGTCTCTCTCTATCTCTCTCTACGTCTCTCTCTGTCTCTCTCTCTCTCTCTGTCTCTCTACGTCCATCTGTCTCTCTGTCTCTCTACGTCCATCTGTCTCTCTGTCTCTCTACGTCCATCTGTCTCTCTGTCTCTCTCTCTCTGTCTCTCTCTCTGTCTCTCTCTCTGTCTCTCTCTCTGTCTCTCTCTGTCTCTCTCTGTCTCTCTCTG